>FIZU01059340.1:0-19326 GCA_900064475.1 Pseudococcus longispinus
GGTCTGAAACAACGTGTAGATATTACACTTTGAAGTCTTAAAACTCAGATTTCAGTACGAAGGAAGATACGAAAAAAATTGAAAAAATTTTGAGAGATGACCCTTGGTATGGTCTATCATCCCCGGAAGTTTAAAAAAATTCGATCGAGAATTTCAGAATGTAAAAATTTATAAGGGAAATCGGCATTTTAGGCGATATGAGGAGTTAGGAGTATGGTAGGGGGCCAACATTTTTACCAGCGATTTTTCAGATCATAAGGACCAACTTCGACTAGAAAGTTCGGAAATCCCAGCCAAGGGCCGATTCATCATTCTTACTCAACTGTAGCGTTTATTTTAATTTTCGTAAAAAGTTGCTCAACCAAAACATTCAGAAAATTCAAAACCTTCACAATTTTTATCAACTGACACGAAGTTTAAAATTCATTATTTCAAGGAATTTCAGCATTTTTTATCACTACGTAACCCTACAATGTTTTATTATCAGCTCTTGTGCACGTAATTAATAATTTAAATACAATTTTCAGCTTTAGCGTGAACAGACTGGTAATATTTTTATGATTTATTACCGTAGTTCACATGTACGTGTGATAAATCGTAACGAGTTCTTATTTATATACAAAATTGATAATTTCAAATGGGTTTCACCGCATCCACGGTTTCGATAATTGCTATTATTACAATTTTGTTAGGTAAATAAATAAATGACCTTATTTTCCTTTATCATTGTATGTAATAGGTAGATACCATCATAAAAACTAGATAAAATGCTAAAACCATCCGAATCCACTTCTACTTACAAAGGCTGAGGCACATTTAATAAATTAGCCGGCGGTATGACGAAACCATTATCCAATATAAGAGGCACAGGAGAACCTTCGCAAAGATCAGCCAAATTTTTCAACTGCAAAGCTCCATCTAGTCGCTCATTAGGTGTCATATGATACCACATAGTTTGCAATAAAAACGTCATATGACGAGTGGCTAAACCATTATTACTCAGCCTTTTGGCAGCTACTACTAAATCATGTAAAACTTGTCTTTGAAGTTTGGGCCAACCAGTAGAATCATCTACGATAACAATAAAGATCACAAATGTAAATATTATTGGATCTTGCAATACCCGAACGTAAAATTTGATTGCCATTTGACACACACCAGCTGCATATTCGTCCGGATCTAAGCTTAAATTATACCCTGGTAATGACTGCAACATGAGTTGATAACATTGTTCCCAATTTGTTTGAGGATTTTTGGCTGATACGTAACGAGTTGCTGTTAAACGACGGTAGAAGGCAGCTTTTCGTTGGAATCCTATATTCGTGTATAATTTCGACATCGTCATCCATCTTTGAATCTGTAATCCAATAAGCTCAACATTAGGAACTAGAGATAAATTAGGGTGAAAAAAAAAGAAATTATATATTTACCCTTTCTTCTTCGTTCAAGGTTAAATTAATATAAATAATATTTTGTAAAAAATGATGAGCCTGTAACGCAGCGTTACATTTAACAGCGATACGAGCCCCCTTGAAGCTCGCTTCAGTCTCTATTACGCCAGCATTCTGATACTGTAACAATTGGGAATCACTTACTAAAACAATATGTATTTTCGAGCCGCAATAATGCGCCAGTAATTACATTAAAAAACACCTGTGAAAAAATTCGCTACCTTTTGAACGTACGTCGCCGAGTAGAAAACAAAAATGAGCTCATACGTACGAATGCGAAATCACGTTATCATATAGCTTTGTTCGTATTACATTCTATTGTAATAGATGCCCGGACATATTTTACTTTTCATGACATTGAGAATTTTAGGCAATGTTTTTATCTCCATAAATAACACATTTTGTTAAATTTTGACACGCGTTAACTCACAACTACACGAAATGATCGTATTCTATGTCGTACTATGCTTCACCGTACGAGTAAGTTGAAATTTCAATTTTAAATTAGCACCGCCATCGCTTGCTTTGTATTCACGAGAATTAATTTTAGGCCTATCAAGCGACCCCTTTGTATTTGGAAATACATCATCGCGATCCTCAAACTGGAGAGATTTTGAGCACCACTGAGATGGAAATCGAAAGTGACGAAGATGCAGATTTACCAACGCAAATTAGTCCGCTGAAAGAAGAAGTGGATCCGGTCGCTTTAGAGTATTATTACGGTTGTTCTATGCCAATTCCGCCACCAATCGAAAGATCAAATTTAGAAGAATTTGAACCTGTTGTCGACGCGATACCTATTTCATCAACTGTGATAGAAAAATCAGATTCGAGTTATGACGTAAGAGAACCAGATTCACCGGCTGATTCGGTTGTGGATTCGACTATCGGAGGAGTTAATAGTATAGTTTTACAATTAATGAGTTTAGGATTTCGCGCATTCAATAGATTTAGTTGAATAAATTATTTTTTATGCTTTAGTGAGATTAATTCGTGGTATTTAAAATCGTACCTTACTATAATGTACAATGGCTTCGCGATAGTTTTTATAAATTTCGTCGGTGGTGAGCACATTACGAGGAATGATGCGTTGCATTTTTAGTATCTTCTCAGGTGAGCTTTGACTTGGCGCTGGAGGTCTAAAAATCATTAAAAAATATTATTTTATACTTCTATTCTTATTCAAATTTTTATATCTCGATTTCAAACCTTTGACGAAGGCTTCTTTCCTGCAAAGAAGCATTTCTGTGAAGTGGGGAGGTATTCTCTAATCTCGGAAATAGATATAATGCTGACGCAGCGCATAATCCTTCAGCACAACCTGCGAATGAAAAATTGCCATATTTACATCCCCGATTTCATTTCATCTGTGTTTGTTACGACAACGAGACACTAACTTCCAATCCAGAGCCAATCTTGAGATGACCTTAACGTATCAATGGCCGAATGATAGAATGTTAGAGCTTCATTGATTAAGCCGGCTTGTAAAGAAAGATCACCTAAATGTTTAGTTAAACGTCCAGCGCATCTTTTACGATTGGTATGAGATTTCATGTCTAATCCCACGATATCCTTTTTTTCGAACGGTGCCAATAATAAAGATGCTTTTTCAATCTAAAATGAAACGATAAATGAATATAATTTTGTAATTGGGTAACGATGATCAATGATCTCAATGTGTACCTTTTCTCGACTCCGTTCCATCCTTTTAGATTCCAAAATCCCAAACAAAGATGATAAAAATTCAGTCACTTGATTTTCCAAATCAACATTAGGATCGCTTTCGGAAGCATAGTAAATGGCTTGAGAACGGAAATTAGAAGGTGGGGTGATTTGTAATGTATCTTCTGTATTTGCGTTGAATATTATACATCGAGAATCGTACAACGTCGACTGATACTTGACTTTTAAAGATTCGTGAACACGGCATATTTCGTTGAATTCGACCTCTGTTTTACTTTTTCCTAAAAAGAAGTCCATTTTATGAAAAATCGAAATCAAACTCGGATTATGAATGATTTTGTATAAACAAACCAAGAGTAATCAATCCAAGTAATCTTCGATGTGTTTGAAAATCACCCCAGTCGTTATTACCGACTGGGTACTCCTTAACATAACGAGCCCAAATTGTTCTCTCGTGACCATTGTTTTCCTTGATCTTAACGTATGAGATTTTAACAATCCGGTCGAAAATCTGATTGAAATACTTCGTCGACAGTTCTTCACCTGTGTAAACAGAGATTATAAGTACATAATACGATGGGGTGAAGGTTCAACGAGCGGATGAACTTTACCTAAATGTCGCACTACAATGAGGATGGCAGCATGATCATGAACTGTTTGATCAAAATCCGGACGCGACATATTAGGATCAGGAGTGGGACTAGATAAAATTACACTTACAGATGATCTCATTGAAACACTAAAACAGAATTCGTACAGCTAATTAATTGTTATACGTCATAGATTTTACAATTTGAAATGATATTTTAAATAGTAGTAGGTAAATTTCAGATAGTTTTACATCCAGAAAGGCATTCCTTACATTGTTTGTAAGATTCCGAACAAGAAAATAATTATATTTTCACATTTTTGAGCACAAAATTGATCTTTTTTGCAAAAAAATTTGAGTATTTTCGAGGAAAAATTTTTCTTATCAATTTATCATAGTTCAAAAGCAGTGTAACACTGACATTCCAATTTGAAATCATCTTTCATCAAATCAAATTTGAAGTATTTACGTTTTTTTTACAGTTTCTTGAAGCAATTCAAATTAAGTACTCAATTTTAGAATTTCTAAAGCATAATTCTTTTTAAATAAAACTATTTACGCCATAACTTTTGAATAATTTAAAAAATAATAAAAAATAAAAAATAGAAACTGCGATTTTTAATTCTTCAAATTAACAACACTGCGCTGAATGAAAGAATCTGCGCATGCGCTATACGTGACTCCCACAAGTAAATAAAAATAACAGGAAAATGAACTGAATTTATGATTCAACGTTGAAATTTTCGAATTATTTCCAATTAATATACTAAAATGTGGAATTGAATGAATGAAATAATATAATATGGGTTCTGAGCAAAGCAGTCAACAAGGTAAAGCTGTTCGGGCGGGCTTAAGACGTGGTAAATCAGTTCCAGAGTATCGAGCTGACGAACCCTTACCTGATGAAGATGAAAATGAAGTAGCTGGCAATAATTCTCCGGAACCGAGCGTTTGCAGTGATTCCGATCTTCCATACATATCATATACAGTGAATCGACCTATTGGAGGTACGTTAATCTTATTTCTTTTAAAATTACATTCCTAACCGAGGTACTTGATGAATTACAGACTCGCCTAAGAAAAAACCACCAGTTCGAAGGCTATCAAGAGGTAAATCTTTGGCTAGTGCAGCTTCTAGTAGGAAAACCAAGAAGAAACCTCAAGTCTCATTATCATCTTCCGGTCATAATATAGTTGTAGTTAAAGAAGCTGCTGCTCAACCGACCAAATCAAATGACCCAGAGCTTATGACTTTACAAGTGAGATTTTTTCATTTCCCTGGACCATTTTACAACCTATATTTTATGCTGATTTATTCTGCAGAGGATACCGCAGTTTTTACCAATCATGAGAGCTACGTTAAATGCTCCTGCTGCTAGAGATCCTGAAGTATTAGAGCGTCTTGATTCAACTCCTCTGTGTAATTTATGTCATTTATATCAAAATATGTTAAATAAATGTGCCACCGAAGTATCTCACGAACAAGATAAACTAACCAAGCAAATAATTCGTGTAAGTAGATGCTCAGTACCGAATGTTTAATTTATTTAGTATTAAATTACCACGTTTGTTTTAAAGGTGGATAAAAAATCATCTCAAATTATGTCATCGTTTACCGAACGTCAAAAAGCATACGCTAAATACGCTGATAAATTTAGTAAAATTAACGACATCGTGAAACAAGTAGAAAAATGCAACGTGACCTTGAAAGAAACCATTAAAAAGATCCAACAAGCAAACGACGCGCTACCAGATGACCTGAAATTGGAACCATTCGCTTGGACAACCGGTTGAGTACATTTGGTAAGTACCGAGCCAACAAAAAAATAATATTTTATTACAATAAATTACAAATTGGATCTCGAATATTTATCAATTTGATTCTTGATCCACGGAATATAAAATGAAAGTTTTGTGTACACGTCTGGATATCCTGGTTTCGCGCAACCGGAACCAAACGACGTAATGCCAGCTAAAAACCATCGGCCATCCTTCAAAGTGCACTGAAGTGGTCCTCCAGAGTCGCCCTGAAAAATTCCACAATTCAATATCCTGTTCCATCTACCACATGCTCGTTCAAATACTTACTATGCAAGCTCCAAATTTGCCATCTAATTTTCCACCGCACAAGTGACTAGATAAGATCGGAATAGTGGATCCGTATTTCGCCTTGCAAACTGTATTATTATGCAGAGGTACTCGAATCTGCCTCAGTGTACTGGAGAGTTGCCCTTTCGGGCTAGTTTTACCCCAACCTGTTGCTATGCATATACTGGGCGAACTGAGCTCGCCTCCTGAAGGCAAACAAACCGTACCGATTCCTTTATCATAACGGCCCGTCGATCGAGACAACTTCAGCAATGCTAAAAACATGTAAAAGTTTCTATATTTTTTTTACATTTTTCGCGTCCAGCAGTTAGCCGGCTCAGGCGATAATTTATTCGCGCGGAGAAAGTAAACAGAATTTTTGTAATTTTGCTACCCAAGAATTGCTTTCGCTGCGAAATTATTTTACATGTAAAAATGTAAAATACAGTTATGCGCAACCGATTCTGTAATTTGATAACCATGTACTTCGAGTGTTCGGTCAAACCAGTACACGATTATGTAACCATGTAACTGGTACAGCTGTTTATGATTTCACGGCTACTCAAGCTTGAAACTGAAAGCGGATATATGATACAAGTTTTTTCTACCGTTTACTTTTTGTATGGTATGTTTCATTGCCACTGGTTCATTTTTTGTTTCGTTTTTTTATTATTATCATTTTTTGCATAGAGATGCCGAGTTCATGGATTTGTTTTCGTATTGCAAATTCTCAAGTATTTGGTTAATTTCGTGAGATTTCAGTGCACATATTTGATTTTGTTTTGTTAAATGCATTTGAAAAAAATTCAGAGTGAAAGGGCAGAAGGGAATAAGCTAATTGGGAGGAAGAATATGAAAAAATTAGCTAAAAATCAAGCTTTAAAACTAAATTTCAAGTAAAAAGGTTTTAAGAAAATTGAAAAAATTTGTGGATTCAAAGTCCAAGTTGAAAGATAAGTAAAAATCACATTTTCATAATATCTAGCCCTTTTAGCAGGCTTTTGGCTTTTCCTGGGGAGAGAAAAGAGATCGACATTATTGATTCTCTTACTCTTTTTCAATTCCTGAATTCAGTTTTTTTCTCCAATTTGAAAATCAACGAGTTGAACCGAAATAAATTTTGGATCCGGTTCAAATTTTGGTTCTTGTTCGGTTCCGGGTTAAGTTTTTGATTCATTTCAGTTCGGGTTCGGGCTCGCGTTATGGCACAAAAATTATCTCGGTTCAGGTTACGGTTCACATATTTTCAAGTCGATCAATTCAATCATTTTAATTTCATTCAAAATTTGAAAGTTGCTGAGTTGTTTTCTGAATTTTTGATCTTAATATTTCATTTCCAGTCTCCATTAGTCTAGGCGTTTTCAATTTCAGCACTACAAATTTTGAGTGTATTTAATGAAAGGTGCATAAGGACTATTAAAGTCCAAAGATGGGCAAGATCATTTGATCTTAATTTTAAAAAAACCAAAAAGATCATAGGGATCAAAACGATCGTGATCTTGATCTTAGATCTCTTGAGAAATGATCGAATTAATGGTGATTTAAGATCATTTATGAAATTGCAGAAAAAAATTCTATTTTTTCCACGATCTGTAACCAAAAAAAAAGATCACGATCTTAAATCATGATCTTAGATCTTTTTTGGGAAATGATCTTTATGATCTTTGATCTTGATCTTCGAGCTATATTATACTCCATCTTCAATAGTTCTTGAAACGAAATTTCAAGTAAAAAGATTTCAAGAAAATTTAAAAAATTGGATTCCAAGTTCCAAATTGAAAGATTCGAGTGCAGTTTGGAATGAAAAAGGAGTCATCAGTGCGATCGAAAGATTAAAAGTGATTTTATGATTGATTCGTAATCTGGGACGTATTTTTGAAAAAATGAGCTCGGGTCCCATGTTTTTTGAGGTTCCCCTTTTTCGAGGAGTCGCTCCCCTTTCCTAAAAATCTCTATCTCTGTACCTAAGGCTCCAATTGAAAAAATTTTCAAACAAAAGTTGTAAATTGAAACCTTTGGATTAATTTTTGCGATCACAAAAATTTCGATTGTGCCCTTCCCTCTCCTGCAATTTTGCATAATACGTATGAAAATCATGCTTCGAACCTTGATTGTACTGCTCGCAATATTATCTCTACAATGAACCGAGAGGCCCAGATTCAGGGAAAAAATATATTCTGTAAAAAGTTGATTCGATTGTAATTTGATCAAACAGTTTAATAGAACAATGAGCGAGTGTGTCATTTTTTGAGGGTCCATCCCGCTTTCCAAAAAATCTCTATCTCAGTAATTAAGGTCCAAACCGAAAACATTTTCAAACAAAAGTTGTTCATTTAGATCCTTGAAATAATTTTGATTATTACAAAAATTTCGATTGGGCCCCTCCCTCTTCTGCAATTTTACATAATACATATGAAAATCACCCTTCAAACCTCGATTGTACTGCTCGCAATCATCTCTGCAATTATGGCTTGCAGTAGAGTCAAGATGGAAAAAATAGGTTCTACAAAAAGTCGGTTCGATTATAATTTGACCAAACAATTTGATAAAACAATGAGCGAATGTGTCATTTGTGTGAGGGTCCATCCCTCTTTCCAAAAAGCTCTCTATCTCTGTACTTGAAGCTCAAATCGAAAAATTTTTCAAGCAAAAGTTGTAAACCAAGATCCTTGGAATAATTTTAGTTATTACAAAAATTTCGATTAGACCCCCCCCCCCCTCCCCTCCAATTTTGAATGATATACATACCTATGTAAATCCCAACAATTTTCATAATGTATTATGCAAAATTGATGGGAAAGAAAGTGTCCAATCGAAATTTTTGTTATATCTAAAATTATTCCAAGGGTTTTAATCCACAACTTTTGTTTGAAAATTTTTTCGATTTGGGCCTCAAGTACAGAGATAAGGAAATTTTTTGGAAAAGGGGTGGGACCTCAGAAAAGGAGGCCTTGAAAAATAGGACCTCAGCTCATTAAAAAAAATACATCCTACATTACGAATCAATCATAAAATCGTAACACGAAACTTTCATTTGGACTGCATAACTGGATAACGAAATAATAACGTAATTCCTGAAAACGTTACAGTAACGTATTGGGCACGTTACAATGACGTCATAGAAAAATGATATTTACGATTAGTCGATTAGTTGATATGGAAATATGGCTATAATGTCTTGGAAGCCGAAACATAATGATAACGTACTGAAACTGATAAGACTTACTTAACGAAAACCCAATCGTAACTTTTTAGATATTCAGCTGTAACGTTATGGAAACGTTTTTTTACTTAGGCAATATAAATTCCACCAATAACGAAATATAAACCTAATGACGTGATGAAATAAGGTGGTAACGTAACAGAAACGCAATAATAACGCATTGAGAACGAAATAATATGACAAAAAATAGACCAAACCTGAAAGACTGCGAATTATAGTAACAGAAACATGTCAATAACGTAATGAGAATTGAAAACCTATCAATAACGTAATGGAAACGTTATAAAAACTCAATGAAAATGTTACAGTTACAGAAAGTATTCATTAAAGGATTCCCAGACATCGTCCACAATCCATTTTCTCGAAAGCTGTTTTTCCTGAATACCAATTCGCCGAATTATTTTTTCACGAATCCATTTTCCCGAATTTCTGTTTTCCTAAACGCCTTTTTCCCGAATACCAATTCGCCAAATTCTTTTTTCACGAATCCATTTTCCTGAATTTCTATTCTCTCGAATGCCCAACTCCTGAATTCATTTTCCCGAATGCCAATTCGCCAAATTCTTTTTCCACGAATCCGTTTTCTCGAATCCTTTTTCCCGAATTTCTGTTTTCCCAAACGCTCAATCCCGGAATGTCTGGTTTTCCCGAATACAAAATTTCCGAATCCTTTTTTCACGAATCCGTTTTCTCGAATCCATTTTCCCGAATTTCTGTTTTTCCGGAATACCAATTCGCCGTTTAGCGTCCCAAACGCGCTATAAACGTAGCAGTCAACTACTCGCTTATAAACTGCGTGGGACTGCGTATATAAGCCCTTTCCAGAGTCCAATGTAATCGAAGCCAATCCTTGTACAATAAACGCTGTATTTTGTATACATGAAAGTGTTTTCGTTGGTTAAAGTCTCCCTTCAGTTGCAGTTGGGTGGTGTCGCCTGGCTCCTGAAGAATTAGGTAAGACAGCCGCACCCGTCGGTTATTCACCCCCTTGACATCTAAAGCCTAATTCTTTTTTTACGAATCCGTTTTCCCGAATCCATTTTCCCGAACACCCAATTCCTGAACCCATTTTCCTGAGAGCTGTTTTCCCGAATACCAATTCGCCGAATTCTTTTTTCACGAATCCGTTTTCTCGAATTCATTTTCTCGAATTTCTGTTTTCCCAAACGCCCAATTCCCGAATCCTTTTTCTCGAACACCAGGGAGTTTCTCAAATACAGCCAATTTAAAATTACCATGGTAAGTAAATGACTTCAGTTGATAATGGAATTGTATCACTCCCAAAGAATTCTCAAAAAAAAAATTAATCCCCGCACATTAGAAAAAATTTTTGAAATATCTGATGAAAAGATGGTCTGATATCATAATAATTTAATAAAGCGTCTCCCCTTTGAGTTTTAGGATGACTAATTGAATTATGATTGTTTTATTGCAAGCATAGGTTGCTTTGAGAAGAAATGAAAATTTGGATAAAAAATAGGAAGAGCTCGTTTCAGTTTCCCTTTATGGATGGTGTATTACTTGCCAAATACGAGAGTTTGAGCCCTCCCCTATTTTTTCTCCAAATTTTCATTCATTTGTAGTTTTATCACTGTGCATTCATCATTTGGTGCCTAAAAAAATCTTCCCATATCGAGTGGCAAAGAAACGAATATCATGTCTATCTGCTAGTTGCCCTTACAACAAATTCTTCACTCAGTTTTTGAATCAACTTATTACTTATTTTCTCAATTCTTTGGCCTATTCAATCGCCAGTTATAGGAACCAGCAGATGCCTATAAAATTTCTAATGAAATAATAACGGTGAAGGTGATAAAACAAAGTACCAAAAAAAGAGTAGGTATTAACGATCCAAAAGCCTGTGTAGAGCCCAACCAACCAATTACTTTCTCTAAATAAACAATGTATTTTGTTCTTACGACTCTTAATCGATAACCCTTACCTATATCGTGCTGGAAATTATTAAAATGCTCGTGCACGAATATATTCTCTACAGGGATACGAATTTCGGTATTTTCATCAATTTCTCGATCCCATTCGCCCAACACAGCAGTCCACAATGCAGCCAATTGCAAACTGAAAAGATCACTGAAAGGACAATATATTTCACTCATTAATCTATTCAAAAATATCCCTCAATTTGAAAAAAAAAAGAGTGTTCAACATACTTATGAATACAATGAGCAGCAGTCAATATCCAAGAAGGTAAAATAAGCACCCCACCGCACCAATGTTTTATAAGTCCAAATCTCGGATGCAACAATTGTAACGAAACCTGTAACGCAACATTTTGAAAAATCATCTTCCATAGAAAAATATGAATATTCTTTGACCAAACCAACCTGCCATGGCCATGCTCCTGGTTGAGTTTCTTTTCCATTGATCAACCTAGGAACTTGATTGAATTTGGTATTATTTAAAGGCTCAGATCGTTCTTCGAACTCGTTGCTTATGTCGTCGTAAAATGGAGTATTCAATACTCTAGGCTGTCTAGCCGCCACACCATTAGTCACACCGCAATCTGAAACCAAACACGAGTTTTTAGACGTTGAGATGACCTTGACCTGGTGAAATTGACCCGTAACGACGCATCCTACGATATTTTCGACGTGCCTAATCTACCTATGTATAATCGAATACCCGCCGAATTACCAATTCGTCGACCAGGAAGAGAAAGAATCTTACGATAATGCGGTAATAAACAGTTACACGTGTATTACGGTTATATTTGCAGCACATACTCTACATGCGTTAATCCTTTCGCAGAAAGTGATAGTGGGCACCAGTGACGAGTTTTAACGTTAGGTACTAACCGTGAAAGCATTTTATTTAACCGAATTAATGATAATAATTGGCAATTTAATTGACATCCCGAATACCGCTACCAACGACAGTGAAAGTGTCCAATTATACGTATGTCCGATTTATTACCGTAAGTTTACCGCTTCATCGGGCCTGTGCCCTTCGACTTGAACCCTAACCAAGATTACGAGGTAGTAAATTCCGTATCACTTGCTTCCGCTTTCGTTTGAATTTTTCTTCCTCGGTATCTCTCTTTCTTTTCTAGTGCTCTTTACGTTTGAGAAATTTTCAATTGCCTACTGAATATCGGATGACCTATCTGGTAACCTATTTACTATTGTTTTCAACGGCTTTTGTCTAATCTTCGACGTATGGTTTATTTGTCTTTAATCCGGCCTGCTACAGTGAGTCGAGATGTGAAATTGGAATGTTTTGTTTGGCTACGATGAGTTTCGTTTTTTAAAAGACTTTCGTTATGAAACGACGAACGAAGTGGAGTTATTTTCAAACATGTCGAACTGCGAACTGCCGATTGGAATCAGTTTGTAGGATTTTTTGGCCCAAATATCGTATGAGTTTGAAATCGGTGGTTGGATATTATTGTAAAATTAATTATAGGTCATAAAATAGTGATGTACCAATGTTTAAAGAATATTAGCGTATGAGAGTGTGTATTGTATAAGTCGGAATACGAATGGTAGCAGAGCTGTGGTTCGTTGAAACCGTACAGTGGTAGCAGAGCATTATTTCGTAATACCTAGTTCATTTATTGGTGATTTAAAATAAATGTCAGCTTAGTTTTTGAATCGATAAAAAATGTTTTTTTTGTAGAGATGATAAATGATCGATAAATATCGATAATTATCGATGTAACAAAAAATATCGATATTTTCACTTTTCCTTGATTTTTGAATAAAATGTTGAAATTTTTATACAAAGTTGACGAATACGAAAAGAAAAATCCAAAAATTTAAATATTAAAAATCAAAATCAAATCTGAAAATGGAAAAATATAAAGAATAAAGGCGTAATTTTGAGGGGGGAAAATGAGGGGCATACACATGAGGAGTTGATTTGAAAAACAATCATGATCAAAATTCAAAAATAAAATTTTACAGGAGACCAAAATAACATACTCAAATCATATTCATGGTGGTCAGTGTCAGAAAATGTTTCAAATTTTGAAAAATATCACAACTTTTAAATAAATTCGCCTGAAAGACGTACTTATCTTTGAAACTGAAAAAAGTAATGAGAGATTACCTCTTTTGTGTCCAGGAGAGATCTAATGGATGAAATTTGAAAGTTTTCAAAGTTGGTGGAATAGATTGAAGTTTTTCGTCAGTGAAAATTAAAATTTCACTCAAAAAATAGAATCGAATCAAAATTATCTACTTTCATTAATCATTTTCCTGTGTGAGATTTTGCTACAAATCGAAAAAAGTGCACCCTTAAAAAAGAAAGAGGTGCAGTACCAAAATTTCAATTTCATCCCCTTACAATTTTTTTAATAATTATTATTTTTGCAATTGAAAAAAAAAGTTGAAATTTTGAGTTTGTAATTAAGATATTTTAGGGTCTCAAATGACCCAACAATTAAAATTTTCATATTTTTAAAAAAATAAGTAAAAAAATGAAGAAATTATAAGATGATTTTCAATTTACAAAAAAATGGTCAGAGGAAATCTGCATTCAAAATTTTTCAGGCTTACAACCTTGATTTTTGGAAAAATTATATGAATATTGTTGAAGAAAAATTTTCGTTTACTGCATTTTTTGAACAGGAAAACAAATTTTTGAAAAAATCTTACACCTTACTAATCATTATTTCGAAATTTTCATCTTTGATTCTTGTTTGGAGATCAAGGTAAGGGTGAGAAATTTTTAATCCGTTGCTCGCAATGAACTTTCAAACTGCCCTGGGACGAAAAATTTCCACCCTTAATTTTATTTCAGCACAGAAATCATCATTTTTCCAAAAATATTAGTTGATCTTGAAAGCCAGGGGTGGAAAACTGAACTAATTTCAGTTTCAGTTTCAATTTTCAGTTTTGGGGGTTTCAGTTTCAGTTTCGCTTTTCAGTTTTCTATCCCTGAAGGAAAGCTGATTTCCTATACGAATTTTCAGTTCGAATCATAAATCGTTCTATAATCTCTTCATTTTATTTTTCATTTTACAAAAGTACAAAAATTTTCGATTTTGAATAATTTGAGGGCTAGATTGCAAACTGAAGAAAACTGGGGGGGGAGGGGGGGAATTGAAATTTTTGCAATTCACCTCTTTCTGTTCCAAGAATGAATATTCAAGTGTAATTTTTTTCAGTTTATAGCAAAGCTCATACAGTAAAATGAAAGTAGGTAGTTTTGATTTGATCATGATCTCATTTCCTGGGTGAAATTTTAATCTTCACTGGTGTAAATGAACTCGTTTACTAACTTGCTTTCAGTCTACCTGATGCAATGAAAAAATTTTAAATTTCATCCATCAGATCTCTTCTGGGCACAAGAGGGTTAATTTTATTAGAAAACTAATGTCGTAATCGTTTTATTCTTAGCCATTTTGTAGTACAGGGTTACTCAAAAATTACGCAACCCAAAAATTTCTTGATAAAAAAAATTAGAAACGTCCAACGAATAATGCAATCACATTCTTAGAGTAATTAACTCTCTTTTCAGTCCAAAAAATATGAACTCATTCCTCATTCAGTACAAATTTTTTCAAATTTAAAAAAAAATTAATTTTTCATCTTTCAACTTTTTTTAGTTTTTTTTTTTTAAACTCAAAATCTTAAAAAATTCTTCTAATTTGAAGCACATCAAAACTTTCAAGTGCACATGGTGAGATTTATGATGAACTAAATGCATATTTTGCCTAATCAAAAATTTGAAGGGACAGTGATTTTTTTAAAAATTGAAATTTTCAAGTAATAATTCACCCCACCTCCAACTATTCAACTCCTTTCCAGCTATTTCAAATATGACTATTTTTCCTTGACAACCTACCTATAGGCAACCCCCTCGTTCAGAGTCTCATCGTTCTGTAGGGAGCAATTCTTCGTTGAAAAAAAAAAAAAAAATGGGTTGCATTAGTCTTTGATCACCCTTTGGGTATTATCTCTAGGACCTCCAAAATCAGTGAAGAAATTAAGTTGAAATTATTAGGGAGGGGGACAAAAAATCAACAATTTTTCTGAATCAAATTACAAAATTTTCCAAGAGAAAATCAACACCATCACAAATTTTCCTACTAGATCGTAATTTTATGATGAAAAATCGATGGTGTAATGCAAGAATTAGGTGATATCTTCATTTAAATGTACCTATAACCAAGAAAAAGAACTGAAAGTCCATTTTTTCGAAATAGTCTTTTTTTAATCTATTCGTAATTTAAAATTGGCTGAAATTAGTCAAAAAACATGTCTTGAAAAAAATGACCTCAGGGTTAGGTTATTTTTCTTGGGTACACTAAAATGAAAATACCTATCGTCTTTTTTTCAATAAGCCATCGAAATGCAATTTCTTCATGACAATAGACGAGGGGGGGGGGGGTCAACCTTGTCCAAAACTCTGAATTATATAATAAATAAAGCTTTGAATTTTATGAAATTGCATATTTGTCTATAATAAAGAAAAAGTGAATATTTCAAAAGATCTATACGATTCATAAAATTTCTTGACGAATGAGCGTGACTTCAGTTTGCATATTTTGCACATTTTAGGAGAGAAAAGAGCATATTTCAGCATATTTCGATATGTTTTCGCTTTTTTCTTGCATATTTTATGGTTTTTTGCCAAAATCAGGCCAAAATACTTGATTTTTGACCACATTTTTGCTGCAAAAATTGCAAAACTGTAAAAAATTCCACCAAAAAATGTTCAAATTTGAATAAAAACTGTTTTTTGATTATTTCTGCTCGATTTTTCATTTGATTTCAATTTTTTATTTAGGTTTTTCAATGCAAAAAATCCTTTTCATAGACCCCATATTGATTTTTCCATATTTTGAGCATTCGGAATGCATCTAAAATATGAGCATATTTTGAGTTTTTTTTTTGCGCAAAATTCAAAGCTTTAATAATAAATATCAATCTCAATAAATTATCAAATTCATTTCAAATTTCCTTTCTTCTCATTTTTTCATAAAATCAAAAACCCACAATTACTTTTTTCATTCCAAGAGTACAACGACAATTCTCCATTTCTGGGGATCGACTGTTTCAAATTAAAGAATGGCGATCCTGAATTCTCTTCCAATCGCCTCATTATCTGTAGCGTATCTATCAACAAAAATTTAGTTAAAAAATTGAAATTAATTTAAGATTCGAGTACCAAACTAGTAAATCTTTGATTCTGTTTGGAAAAAAAATGAAAATTGTCAGTACCTAATCAAATAAATACTTAATATTCGCCCTTTTCATGCAAAAATGAATAAATTAACGATTATGGAAGACCACTTAGTATAGTTTGAAACCTTTTCTCATTTTAAATTAAAAAGAAAATAATGGTTCAAAAATTTTGTGCCTTCGTCAAATGAAAAAATGAAGTACATGTAAAAAATCATAAAATAAAATATTCTATCATTTGAAAAAAAAATCATAATATTACTGATAATAAAAAATTCAAAAATATTACCTTGATTAAAATGCGGAGCCAGTTGAAAACACCGAACAATATCGATGATAAAAACCGTCAAAAAAATCAAACAAACGAAGCAACTCGCTGGAAATAATTGAACTGCGTGCCGTAGCATATCATAATCATTTTTAAACTTTATTCAAACAATCTCCATTGCTCTTGAATCCAAATTACTTAATCTGTTCAAAAATTCACCAAAATAAAAACAATTTCATCAACATGATATCCTCAAAAAAAAAACACTACGAATAAAAAACTTCTTTCAACTTACTCGATCAAGTTAATCACTTTCGCTAACTTACAACGCGAGAGGATTAATTCACTCGCGTATATTAATTGTGTCCGAATGAATACCCAACCGAATTGAACCAATTGGTGTGGTACCGGTCTGGCAGCTGTAGGAAGTAGATTTTCAAGAGGTAAAGGTAAACGGTTCAAGTGAGAGTGACAAGTGCGCAAGACGCGAGACATATGAACAGATGATGACATTTCCATACGATATTCTTGTAAATTAATACATATATCGATATCAGACTCGCTATAATTATCATCGTATCTATATTTGGTCTGTTTTAACCTACATTCGATCTTTTGTTTGAACTTGACATTGTTTTCACGGTATACCTATCTTATTATGTTATAAATTGTTTTTTTTTTTCCATTCGATCAATCGAACTGATTATACGGAAGTGAAATTTTTAACAAGTTTATTATCGGTGGCGCTTATCGAATTGAATAAAATTGCTAATCAGCCTCTGCGTATATTTTTTTGTTTCCAGTTAATTCGAAAGAAAATGAAATGCGGTTGCGTTGAAACTCGACAAAAGGATGAAGATGGTGTAATATACGAGCATGGAAGGGGAAAAGTTGATTTGATCATGTTCACAAGTACCATCACATCCAGATGTCTGAAATTCTTTATTGGATCGATGGTCTATGGCAAGATAATTTCCTAATCAAAAGAATCTAAGACTGACAATAAGATCGAGTTTTTGTTAATCATTCGAACCTAAGCCTTGTCAGGATGCGAGAGATTGAAGCAATCATAAGACAAAATTGCATAAATTGAAAATTAAAAGGCTCATAGACCTTTTAATTGTAGAAAGTTGGCGATATTTTCTATCGAAATTCGACGAATAAAAATTCTAATACCCCAATTTTCACTTCCTCATCTCGGTTTAGCCGAATTTCTACCTTATCTATTACACAGCGAACAAGGGAAATAGATTCCCATTAGCTGAGACAAAAAAAAAATGTTGTATGGCAATTTTTATAAGACTGAAATTTATTATTAAGTCGTTTTTTTTCGACTATATCTGCCTGAAATAATCATGATAGTATTAAGTTTCTAAATAACTCTATGTTTTTTTTTTAAATATCTGAAATCACTTTCTAAAAAGTGATTAATCGAAAATTTGAGCTTCCCCTTCCTTTCTGAGGTACAGCAAGAACAGTCAATAACACAGTCCTGCGATGGAAATGTCGTTGGAAAAATAATAAATGATTTCAATAATATTTTTGGGGCTGATTACGAAAAAAAAATGAAAAAATTCCATCACGTCAAGTTTCTTCTAAAAAATAATTTTTTTCAGAAAATTTGCCTATTTTTCATCATTTTTAACTCAAAAAATCGATTTTTTGGGCGAACCAAGGGTCCTACGAAAAAAATTAATAGAAGAAAAAATGTGGAGCATAAAATTTCCTTCTTTATTGAGCAATTAGATTTTTCCATTTAAGAAAGGTAATTTCATGTCCTACAATTTTGTTCCTAACATTGTAGTCCAGTCAAATTAAATCATAAATTTGGAAATGAAGGAAAAATTCGATGGCAAGTGTTTTTTGCGAAAAACGGTTCATTGAAATCCTAATAGTCTCCACAAAAACCCCTCGGCCCCCACCTGGCTTGCGACCTCCCCAAGGGGGGTGGAACGTTACCCCGTGTTTCGTTTTTTGCAAATTACACGAAACCTTTGAGAGATAACGTTTAATGGGTGGTATAAGAAAATAATCTGCATAAAATTTCCTATAAAATGATACCATGCATTGCCCCTCACCCTCCAATGTGATTCCTATCAAGGGGGATGGCAAATGGAACAAGTTTTCAAAAAAGTCGTTTTTTACGAATAGCTTGAAAAGTTTCACGTAGAGGTAAAATTAGTACAGAACAAAAAATGTTTTACGTAAAATTTCCCACAAAATGATACAACTTCATTTTAGCACCACCCCCCTCCCCTCTCCAAGAGCCCCTAAAATTGGATGATACAGAAAAAAGTTTCAAGCAAAAGTTGTTTGTTTTTCAATTCTAGACAATAAACGTTCTTATAAAGTTTTCATTTTAACCATTACTTTTGCAGAAAACTTTACCTAAAGCTGCAGCACTCGTTGCCAAAATTTGAAATATTTCGAGTTTATTGCAAATTCCGCCAGTTTTCGTCAAATAACTCGAAAAATATCAGCAAATTGAAAAAAATTGTTTCTTAAAACGTTGTTCTCCATACGATTCTCTAAAGGATTATGCCATGAGTTGCGCCCCTACCACAATACAGGGGGTCACAAAAGGGGGTGAACCATAATAAACGTGAAAAAAAACGTATTTTTTGTAAATATTTCCGAAAATTTTAGAAATTCGAAAAAATGGTATAGAACCTTAAATGTTCCTCGTGAAATTTCCTACAAGATGATACCACACACGACCAATTTACACCGAAGGCAGGGGGAGGCTGGGGCCAAGTGGAAAATCTAAATGCGAATTATGATCGCGCCGAACTTGAAAGAAAAATATTTTCCAAGTTCAAAAAAGTCTGACAAAATGTCTGAAAGTCAGCATTATCTCTGAAATTTTCCAAGTTCAAAAA
>FIZU01059354.1:0-31965 GCA_900064475.1 Pseudococcus longispinus
TTTCAACGAAATAATGCATATTTTCAAACATTTCAAGCAAAATTACTTTTTTTTGCCCCTCAAATAGCTGTCTGACTACGCTACTACCACTGAGTGACCAAAAAAAAGATAACCAGCCGTAAATTACTTGTACTACCATGTAAACAACTTGCCCCCCCCCCCCATTATGCCAAGTTACGCCAATGACGGGTAATTACTCGTAATAAATACGTGATTGAGTTGACGAAAAAGCACATTGAAATTTTTTATGTTGATAACAGTAAATGTAGGTAAGAAACCTATGCCTATTTTTACAATTTTGGGAACCCTGCACTGCATTTTGCATACTCTGTGTATTAGGCGGACCGGTCAAGTTATATTGGCCCGACAATATCATGCATCGTGTCGTAATCATAGATTTGAATTGAATTACAGGAGGAAAATATTTGGAAAAAAGTCGCGAATTTCAGTTTTCAAAATCTGGTAGACACCTTGATTTATATATATTTGTAAATCTCGAGAAAAAAATCGCGTCCCCCCCAATACTTGAAACTCAGCGACGCCCATGCTATGTATACTACATAATAATTATATATCAAGATTTTTTTGCAAGTCTGAAACAACATGTAGATATTATATTTTGAAGTCTTAAAACCCAGATTTCAGTATGAAAAAAAATTCGAAAAAAAATTTCAGAGGTGATGTTTGGTATGGTCCATTATCCCTGCAAGTTTGAAAAAATTCGGTTGGGAATTTCACAATACAGAAACTTATAAGGGAAATCGGTATTTCGGGCACATTTGAGGCGATATGAAGGTTTTAGGGGTAAGATAGGGGGCCAAAATTTTAACCAATAGTTTTTTAAACCATATGAACTAACTTCCGCTAAAAAGTTCGAAAATCCCAGTCAATGAGGCGATTCATTTTCTTTATCCGGCTATGCTCTTTATTTAACAATGAAGCATTCCTATTTTGGGACAGGTACCTAATGTAAACGTTTTATTCAATTTCATCTTCCGCTAGGCACTTAGCCAATATTTTCAAAATCATTTTCTATTTTTCGAATGTAGGTATTAGGTATTGTTCCGTTCTTAATGAAAGATGAGTTTGAAGAAATACCTGTACTTCAAAGAAGACTTGAAGAGTAAGTTTATTGGAATCTTGACGTACACTCGATTTGTGGAAATTAAATTTTATTCAATTACGATCTAGCTTTCATTTTTAGGAAATGATGGTTTAAAAAGTGATTTTTTTGTACTGAAACTCGAGTGAGTAGGTAAACATAATTAAAGTAGATATGTATCAAATTCTACGGATGATATCTATCAAGGAAATTATTAGATACTGATTTGCCATGAAATTAAAAAAAAAAGAAATTATATTGAATTCGTAATGACCGTTTCAATATAACAAATTAAGAAGTTATCATTAAATTAATCCAGCATCACTCGCCATTTGTTGGAATACGGAATTGTTAGACTTGAATAAATTATTTGGGCTGTCGAATTCCAAAATACTTCCTTTATCCAAAACCATTATTCTGGGTGAAAAAAAAACAGCAAATTAAATTCCATAGATAAAAAATTCAGTCGAAAAATGAAACGATTGATTTTTAAGAGTCATACTTGTCGTAATTTTGAATAGTATTTAATCGATGTGCAATAGTCATCACGGTACAGTCAGCAAATTCGGTACAGATAGTTTCCTGGATTAGCTTATCGGTTTCTAAATCAACGGATGCTGTTGCTTCGTCCAAAATCAGGATTTTTGTTTTTCGTAATAATGCTCTGGCTAAGCAGATCAGTTGTCTTTGACCAAAACTACAAAATAATAGATATAAATTTTTCCTTTTCATAGTGTAGTTAACTTTTGTGCGAGAATTTGCTAAGTATATGTATGAAAAATAACCTCAAATTTCCACCACTTTCTTCGATATTCGAATATAATCCACTTGGTAAACAAGACACGTATTGTTTTAAATGTGCTTTTTCCAAAGCATTCCATACTTCGTCATCGGAATGTTCGCTGGTTGGATCCAAATTGAATCGAAGGGTACCCAAAAATAAAACCGGATCCTATAGGTACCAAAAATGAAATCATGATTACCTATTTCACATGCACTTAGAATGGCATTCTAATAAAAACTTACTTGTGGTATGACTGTCAATTGAGATCGTAAAGTATGTAAACCAATCGTAGAAATATCAATATCATCGATTATTATTTTGCCACTTTGAGGTTCCGTTATTCTGAACATAGCAGAAATCAATGACGATTTTCCAGCTCCAGTTCTTCCTACAATGCCCACCTGCAAATCGATCATTTTCATACAGTGTTGAATTGCTCATTATGTATTATATATTAGTGCTAATGATTAATTGAAATACCTTTTCACCACTTTTAATAGTGAAGTTTAATCCTTTCAGTACCAAGTCCAAACCTTCGCGGTATTGTAAATTATAATTCTTGAATTCGATTTCACCTTTTTCTGGCCATTCCTTCGGTATGATGTCTCGAATGTTGCATTGCGATTCCTGAGGATATTCCATGAATTCTTTTACTCGTTCCACTGAAACTAAACTGCTTTGAACATCGACAGTGTACTGCAGTAGCCATGCTAGCTCTTTGGTTATCTGGTAGCAATACAATAATTACTGATTAATATGGATTTTTTATGATGGATTTTTGAATGCTGAAAGATCTCACTTGAATTGCATAAGTTGTAGCGAATGCGATTAAACCGGGTTGTAAAATGTCACGTTGTTGTACCATGAAAAATGTCGCGAAAAATACTATTATACCCCCTAGCATATCTACTCTGATGCAAAGCCACCTTTATAATGAATGAAAATTAATATCGGGAAGTGTATCCTCACAGTTAGATACCTACATTCTTAGTTGTAAAAAATCACAATACCTGGTGCACACTATAATGATATATTGTGTGGCAGAATGTAAATCTATCTTATCATACGATCGCTCGATAAATTGATTTTGTAGTCCATAAGCTCTGATGGACTGTAATCCTGTGATAAAAAAGAGATTCAATATAGTTCTCAATGATCTCTTAAATTAGATACATATTCTTATTGTCTTGATGCTTCGAAGGTACCCTACCTGAAATTGTTTCCAAATAATGCGAGCTCATTGGCGATTTATTGATAGAGTCGATTCTTTTTAATTGTAGGGAAAGTTTGACGTAGAATTTCTGGATTGTAAGTAATAAAATTTGCAATTAGGTACTCGAATTTTGAATGCAAGAATTTCAATGTTTTTGTGATTTCTGTACCTGTACGATGTACATTGCAATCAGTACCGGAACCATAATGAAGGCACAGATTGGCGTTGTGTAGATTATTACTATGAATATGGCGATGAACTGCAATGATAAAATCAAAAGTTCAGAGGATGTTTGACATCAATTTACAATTAGAAAGTAAGAAGTTTCCTTCCGACAGGCTTACTCTTTTAGTTAAAGCCAAAATTGAAGCAGTTTTTGGTCCAACTTCATAATCTAAGGAATAAATATCGATTGTGAATCTATTGGTAATTCTGCCAACCGGGGTGGAATCGAATATCCTCATCGGCCATTTCAGCACACTGGTCAGTAATTTATTATAAAGGACTGTCGACGCTTTCAATACTCCAACAAATAGAGTGACGTTTCCGATTAGACTAGAGATAGCTGGAAAAAATAAAAGTAATCAAAATCTAAGTACTTATAAGATATGAATAGGTATTGAATAAAAATGAAGATACCTTCCCCTAAACCTAATGCTGCGTAGACAGATAGGTAGAAAAATCTGTTTTGATTTTGATCTTCTGATGGAGAATATTGATTCCTTCTTGTCCATAGAGATAACCAAATATTCGCTGACATGGCGAAACATTGATAAATTGTGAAAATTAGTATTATGGTGAAAGCTAAAGAGATCCCCAGTGCAGAAAGGTAGAATGTGTAGATTCTTGTGTCGATCTGTTGGTAGGTAAATGAGAATACTTAGAGGAATCGTTTAGATGATAACTTGAGATTATGGAAACGATTGTAATTACATTTCCAGTTTCCAAGTATTCAGTTTCAATTAATTTTGTATGATTAGAATCGTTTTCTGCAGCCATTTTGATATTTTCCAATTCGCTGTTTGATTTTTTTTTTCAAAAATTTTGTTTGAGTTGGAATGTTTTTCAGAAAAATGTGTAAGTACATGTAACATTGGATAGAATTTACCTATCCGGAGTTGGTTTCTTGATTTCTGGGTCGTCTTTTTCATCTTCTTTTGGAGAAGGTTTAACATCTAAAAGTGTCATAGTGTTTATTTGGCCATGAATTATTCGAGATAATCATATAGATTCCAGGTACTCACCTGATATTTCATTATCTTTCGAACAAGTCCGTAAAAAGTCAGCAAACCTATCATTTCTGTCGATTAACTCTTTGTATCCTCCAGATTCCGTGATTTTACCATCTTCAAGCAATAAGATGAGGTCTGATTGAGATAAAAATGTGATATTGTGGGTGACTACGATCCTGGTCTGTAAAAGTGTAGAAGAACTTTACTATACACTTTCTCAATGTTGACGAGAGTGTTGAAAATTGGTCTCACTTTATCCTTTAATAATCCATCAGGGCCAAGAACATTGTTGAAAATATGTTTGGCAACGTTATAATCGACAGCACTCAAGGGATCATCCATATAGTAGATGTCAGCATCGAAACAAACAGCTCTGGCTAAGCTTATTCTTTGTTTTTGTCCTCCGCTCAAATTAACTCCCTACACCAAACGGAATTACAATCAGCTGTTTTATTTCTCACGATTTGTTTTTCTTTTCAAGTTCAATTTTTACCTTTTCTCCAATTTCGGTCATATCTCCATTAGCCATATTCGTCAAGTCTGTTCTTAGAGCACAAGCGGTTAAAGCTTTTTGATAGAGTGTTTCGTCGATCGGGTTTTCCATGGTGATATTTCCTTTGACAGTCGAATTGTAAATCCAAGCTTGTTGAGGTACATATGCAGTTGTTCCCTGCAAAATATTTCTTTTAATAGATTGCTCCTTCAAGAATTCGAACTGTTTCAGTCAATTACTTACTTTAATATTTATGTTTCCGGAAACTTTGTGAATTTCTCCAAGTAAAGCAGCAACTAATGATGATTTGCCAGCACCCACAGATCCAATAACTGATACAAGTTCTCCCTGGTCGATTTTCAAATTAATATTCCTCAAAGTAGATAGACCCTCGTCTACAGTCCATGAAAATTCTCCTTTTTGTACGGTGACCGCTTTACCTGAATAAGAAATGGATTAATTTCGTATCTGGATGAATCAATTATTTGCTAATATTTGCAAAAAATCACCATTATCTTCGTGGGTAATGGCGTTGGGATCAAGATCTTCCAAGTTCATGAATTCATTCAGTCGAGTCACCGATACGATTGCCTAGAATGAGAAAATTCTCAATGAAAGCATGATAGGTACCTACAAGAAATTTGTAAGATGAAAAGTTAGATATACGAACTTGCATAATGTTGGACAAAAGTGAAGGAATGGTTTCCAAAGGAATTCTCAAAGTGTTGAAAAACGAAATAGTAACGAAGGCTTTTTTAATATCCAGCACATTGTCTGCACTGGAAATCACATATGTAGCAAACACAACCACTGATACCTGTTCAGGAAAAATGAATCAGTTTGATCTACTCGCAACGATCTGCTGAACACCTTTTGAAAAAATTTACCAAAATGGGTACACAGCCGCAGATAAATTGCAGAACTCCGTGTAAATATCCGTAAATTTTCAATAATTTTATCTCACTGTTGCGTAAACGAACGGCCTCTTCTTCAAAGCTCGGTTCCCATTCATACATTTTCAAAACCTTTGCATATTCACAAAAATTATTTCAAAATGAGCTTGAGTATGTTTAATATGATTTTGATGAGTTGGGTTATCAAATGATCTACTTTAATTCCAGATAGAAGATCTTGTATAAATTTGACGCATTTATCTCTGTGGAACATTTCTTGAAGTTGCATTTTCTTTTTCATTTTTGCTATACAGTAGTTGATTGGGATTAAGGCGAATACGACGAGTAAACCAGGGATGACACTTGGCCCTATAAAAATAACACAGAGTGAATTGATTAGCATATTTAACTATAATTTAATTCTAGGGAGGTGAATATTTACCTAGAGATTTGCCAACAAAATAAAAAGTCAACGTGATTTGTAATGGAATAACCCAGATGTTATTCATGTAGTAAATGATGTTCACTACTCGATTTACATCAATTAACATCAAATTGACGAGATCCCCCGATGTGTATTGCCTTCTAGCTCGACTGGACAGACATAATGTCTACAAAAAAGGACACACATCAGTAAACATATCTCATCAAAAGCATTTTGAATCAGATTGTTCCAGTACACTTACTTTTTTATAAATAGTTGACATCAAAGCACTTTTCACTCGAACTTGGACTTGGGTAATACCGCAGAAAAATTTGGACAGGATGACTGTTTGAATAAAACTGTTCAATATGAAGAGTAGGACAAAGAAGTATGCTTTCCAGACTGGTTCTTTTCGTTGAATACTTGTGATGAACCAGCTACACAAAGAGATCATTAAAATTGTGATATTTTACCACTTTCTCATCTATATTGGGTGTTTAGCCAAGTTTACAGCCTTTTTATTTGGTAATGCAGCAACCCAAATTACATTTCTGTTGATTGATTTGCCTACTATGAGTTTCAAAGGCGATATCATCACAGAAGTTGATTGATTTGCAGATCAAGTGTTTTGAAGGCAAAAATAATGCTGTGCTATCAAATACATATTTTCAAGTGTACGTACTACGCATACTCCTTTTTGGTTTGAAATTTCATGTTGAGGAGTACAAAACTTTAAAATTTCACAAAAACTAATCTTATTATGAATGAATTGAAAATGCTGAAATTTTGTTGTCTTTGCAACTCGCTCCATCCCTCCTTCATTTCATGAAAAATTATGAAACTATTTCACACCTGTACCTATATTTCATGCACTTTTCAGTTGCAAGTGATTTGCTTCTTAGAATCTCACCAAATGGCAAAACTATTCACACAAATGTGGTTTGGGTTGCAGTATCGTCAAATGAAAGGATGGAATACTTCTTAAAACACTCTGCATATTTAAAATAATTATCATTTACCTGAATATGATGGGGAATGAAAGATTCAATAACGTGTCAATAAACCTCCAAAGTACACAAACCAGGAAAGGCGATCTATAAAGCTTGATCAATGGCAATATCACAGATTTTGAAACTCCTCTGGGTTGAATTTTCGTCGAATCTTCTGACTCTGTATCTTCTATATCGTAATAGCTAAATGATACAGGTTTCGATTAATTGAAAAATACATCCAATTATCGATACAGTGGGGTCCAAAATCGATACCTTTTTTTAGGCTGATGACATTCCGTCCACGTTTTTTCAAACAGGGGTGAATTATAAGACGCCGTATATTCTTCCTCCAAGTCCCATGGGTTACAAGTTACCGGAGTTTTTTGACTCGTCCAAATGTATTTATTGAACCAACAAAGGTACAGCTTTGATAGAAAAGAGGCCTCCACTTCGGGGCAAACATTCTAAACAATAGTACGAAAATTATAAAAATCAGCAGCATGAGCATTTGTGTATCTATGTGTATTTTTGAGAGTTCATGTACTCACGTTTTTCGAACGTTTACCATGTTTGGGCCTTCTGTCAGCAAAACAATTTGATATCAAGACGAATACAGCAGCAATCCAATGAACAGTTTGGTAATTAACTTGTACGACCATTAAATGAATGTATTCCAAATGCTATAAGTGATTTTCATTTTATAAATAATGAATAGGTACCCACTGATCAATAAAAAATGTACCAAAAACGTTGATATGTCACTCACTTGGACATGATTACGATTTAGAGTCGATCGAAATTCAGGCAATCCGCATAAAACCAATAATACAGAATACCCGAATAATATTCCCGATGATCTTATTCCCATCCTCATATTTGCCAATGTTAATGAAAAAAATAATACCTAAAAAGAATCGATAAGATTGCTAATCCATTTATCAGAAAGCATCTCAGCTTGACCTTTTAATTTCAATTAGCTAGATTATTTTGCAAACTTACGTAGGAGATGAATTGTATCACTGGTTTTTGATTAGAAATTAAATGAAGCCGAGTTTCTTCCCCCATACAAATTATTTGGATTAACGATACGAAAATCATTGTTATTATTCCAGACTGTAATTGATTTGAAATTGTGGGAAACTGATTATAATGCAATGTTGCCAAATAAAAATAATGAAGAATTTTTTTACCAATTTGAAGCAGTTGTATGCATTTAGGGTGATTTTCGGCGCCGTGCTCTTTCTCAGAAAATTGTATTCGAGAGGTGCAAGAGTCCATAGGTACAAAGATGGGATCCAAATTAGCACGGTGTCTTTGAAACATTGTGTAAAGTCTGGATTGTCAGTATACCACAACTGATTAAAATCCTGCGAAAAAATAGGTAAATCAAATTGTAATGGAAGTAGGTACCTATATGGATCTGGTTTACTTGAAAAATAAAATACTTATGTAGGTACTTGATACAATGAAATATTTACCCATAAAGGAGAATCACAAGTTGTATTAAACTTCATTTCTATACATATCTATTCTGTTCTCGTCGACGTAAAGATTTTTCAAAAACTGACTAGATCGTAATACCAAATTGATAGGGTATCGTATTTGAGATCGAAGAATTCTTGATAACGTATGCACATAATTAATTTTTTTTATTAAAATGGTGGTATCTACGTATTTTATTACGATAGTAGGTACTTATAGCTATACTTATGTTTTATTCATCTTACCAGTAATTAAACGAGTACTCCAGAGTTCGGAAGAAGTATGAAATCAAAAAATATCCAAGAAATGTATCGATGGTGATCTTTCCAAGTGTATTTAATTTATTCGCCACATCTGGTTCACTTTCGAAATAGATATCGAAAAAACTTCTTATACCAGCAAACTTTTACTTCCATTTTAATTAATTTCAAGTTCATATTATACGTAGAAGATTTTAATATCTTTCTAAGGATAGTGATAACTGAATGGGCACCTTAAATTAAAATATTACTTATGATCAAAATATTATACATTAAAGTAATTACAGTTTAGAAGTTATAAATCAAAATATTTACCATTGAGAATTCCTATACGAAGACAAACACATCATAGACTCGAACGTATGATAATGCACAGATTTTCATTAAAGGGGGAAAAACCTGGCAAAATTATTTTTATAGTTCATTCATAGTCTATATGTATCATCTGTCTTGGGTAAATGAATTACCCATGAAAAAGATTGAAAATCATTCAACTGTATGTACTTACATTATGCATCTTTGAGATGTAGTCTTGTTATCTAATTGCATCAATGAAATGTGGATTATCGATAATTAATTTTATCACCTATTTGCATAAGCTTCATCATTCAGAATTAGAATTCTTCGAATATCTGCTTTGTTGTTTGTTACCTTTACAGAAGGTAGCCATAATAAAAAGGAGAAAACTGAAAATTTTTATAATTTTAAAATTTTGATAGTTTACCATACTTGATATTAACCCTGAAGAGTACCTACTAGTTTTAAGAAAATATTGCAACTTCTATGCATTGAGCTGATGGACCTCAGTACCTATTACCTACCTGAAAAACTGAACAAAAAATTCCACAATGTTTTGTCCAACTTCAAAATTGAAGGGGTTATTAACGTAGGTACGTTGAAAGAAATATAATCGGGATATAGCGAATAGAATTTTTAAAAACTGAATCAATTTGACTTAATGATTTTTGCCTAATATTGGAAATGAAGGGGCTGGTAATTCTGAATTTCTCAAGTTTACTCATTGAATGTTATGCAGTCCCTTTAATTTTGATGTTGGACAAAAAATTAGCATAGCCTTTATTTGGTTTCCCGAGTTCTACCAATTTCCATAGTCAAGTTTTTAAAATTAATCATCTTTTTCAACACTTGTACCTAAAGATGAGAAAAATTATCATAATGGGAATTTTAAGGTGGTTATTGATTTGGAAATTTTTTCTGGACCCCTCCCCCCTCGTCAGTGGGTCACTCATATGAAGAAAATAATTTCCTACTTTTTATTTTTTGCCTGACTGAATTTTAAGAGGTGTTGCGAGCCCCCCTTTTTAAATATAAAAAAAAAAAAAAAACGTAAAAAATGTAATTTTGTTTAATTTTTCAAAAATTGTATACAAAATGGCCACAACGTAAGTATTTTTTCTCAACAAGACCATTTTCGTCGATTTTGCATATTAACCCCTATTTTTAGGTAGAATTGAAAAATTACAATTTTTGATATTTTTCATGTTTTTCGAAACACATCTAAACAAAAATTTGATTTTTTTTCAAATAAAATGGTCTCAATGCATACATTTTTATCAAAAAACCTCGTTTTGGACGATTTTTCATCATTACCCATTCATTGCATGCATTGAGATGTGTACTTCAGTTTGGCATGGCTGAAAGTGCAAAAACATATCCTATGTTTATATTTTCATGGGTAATATGGAAATGGAAATGACCAGGGGGTCCGGAGGGTGGTTTTTTAACATAAGACATGCTTCTGCGATGACCAACCCTGTAAAAAACGATATGAAATTATGTCTCCCTGACTTTGAGACATTTTGTCAAACTTTTTAGGACTCGGAAAATTTTCAGATTTCCACTAACTTTTTGTACTTGGAAAGTTTTAGAAATTACGCAAACTTTCCGACATTTTGTCAGACTATTTCAGATTTTCTGGGCTTGAAAAATTTTTCAGGTTTCAAACGTTTTTTTGTACCTACTTGGAAAATCCCAGAAATTCTGACTTTTTCGATTTTGAAAATTTTTATAAAGTGGCTAGTTGACTTTTGAACTTGGAAAAATTTAGATTTTTTCATATTCTTGATATTTTGTTACCTATCCTTTAATACAGCTACATGAGATCAAAACCAAATTTTCAACTGCCTTCATTTTGAAATATTACTGAATAAGTTTCAACTTTCACAAAAACTATGAAATTCTCAATTACTTATAAAATTTATCATCATATCATTTGTAGAATTTAATCGTAGTTGGCACGCAATGAGTAAAAGTACATATTTATCGTACATACAAAACATTATTCATTTTCGTATCAAAATTATTTAAAAATTAAAATATAACAGGAACTAAACAGCGAATAATCACAGACAAAATCATTTTTAAAATAAGTAGGTAAATAGTAAATACTAATTAATTGAGCAAAGTTCACAAATCTTTTCCGATATTTTTCTTTTCACTGGGTAATATTCCGGAATCCGAAGCTAATTTGTAAAATATCGAATCTTTACGTTTGAGAAGATTTTCCATGGTGTCGAATTCCTTGACTGCACCATTTTCCATCACAAGTATCCTATATAAATGACAATTTAAAAATTAATTCCGTAGCTCATTTATCTCGCGAATATTTAAATAAAAAATAATTATTACTTATTGTAATCCTGAACGGTATTAAGTCGATGAGCTATAGTAAGCACTGTACATTGTGAAAACTCTTCACGAATGGTTTTTTGAATCAGTTCATCAGTCTCCAAATCGACAGAAGCTGTTGCTTCGTCAAGTATTAATATTTTAGTTTTACGTAACAATGCTCTGGCCAAACAAATTAGCTGTTTTTGACCGAAGCTGAAATCAACACATTTTATTTAAAATATTAATAAAATACGAATGATAAAATTGTCAGTTTAAAATTGAGCTGTTTTTACCTTAAATTTTCTCCGCCTACTTTAATTTCGTAATGCAACTTGTTCGGCAAATTTCGTACAAAACCTTTCAAATGAGCTTTTTCCAACGCGTTCCATAAGGTGTCGTCTTCGTAGACTTGGAAAGGATCGAGATTGAAACGTAAAGTTCCAATGAACAATACAGGGTCCTAATATGAGATAGAAAATATTGAATTATAACTTAAGAAATCAGTAAAAGTAAAGACTTTGCCACGTGTACGTAAGAACCATAGTAAAGTTTCTACGTACTTGAGGTATCACAGTCAATTTAGATCGTAATCTGTGTAAATTTATGGCAGATATATCAATTCCGTCAATTAATATTTTTCCCTCATTACGTTCTACGATTCGAAAGAGAGCAGTGATTATTGACGTTTTTCCGGCACCTGTTCTTCCAATTATGCCCACCTGTAATACGAAAATTTCATTTTGATTATTTAAAATAAGTAAGTAGGAATAATTGCAATTAACTAAATTTTTACCTTTTCTTCACTTTGAATATGGAAATTAACGTCTTTTAAAACCAAACTTAGTTCGGATCGATACCGTAATCCGAAATTTTCGAATTTAATTTCGCCTTTTGCGGGCCACTCAGGTGGAATTTCAGAGCCTTGATCGGGTTCTCGAGGATTATCAATGAATTCTTTGATTCTTTCAACCGATACGATTACGTTTTCCACTTCGGTTAAACTAGTTATCATTAAATTTACCTCTTTGGATAACTGTAAATAATAGATATACAAATTATTGAGTAAAAATTTGCGCATTTTAGCTGTACCTATCATTTTTAGGGAAAATTTGAGAATAGCAACGTAACGACTTTCTTGACATTATTGAAAGCCAGCTGCCAAAAATTTCACAACAATGTCCAATTTTTCCAAATTTAAAATTGAAAATATGTCTAATGAAGTAAATAATTTACTACAGATCCAATATGTCATCTTACCTGAATTGCGTAAGTAATTATAAAAGCCAATAAGCTTTCGGTGAACATATCTCGTTGTTGTATTACGAAAAATGACGTTAGCGCAATTATAATCCCCACGAGAATTTCCAAACGTATGTTTAACCATCTGGAAAAAACACAATTGAATACCAAAAACTTGTAAAGTAAAATTTTCATTATTATACTGACCTTGAACAAACGAAAATGGAATGCACAGTAGCAGAGCACAAATCATATTTTTCGTACGTATTTTTGATAAATTTGTCTTGAATATTGTACGCTCTGATTGATTCCAAACCTGTCAAGAAATACATATCATTAATTTAAAATGAATAAAACAGCTCACAGAGCAAGTATCATTAAAAAAAAGGTTAGATAAACATGTTGTCTATCTTTAGAATTCGAGGGGAAAATGTATTTTTAAAGAAATTCAAATTCAAAATAGGTAATTTTCAATAAAGGGAGCGAGTAGTGGATCATAAAATGAACAATTTCTCTTCTCATAATTTTTTTCCTGGTTTGAAAATTGAAGGAGTTATGAACGTGGGCTGAAACAAAAAAAAACTAAAAAAATGCAATAGAATTGAATAATAGGTACTTTGAAAACTGAAAAAATTTTGTTATGGCGATTTGTTTGCCTAGCATCAAATTTGAAGGGACTAAATTTCATTTAAAACAGAAAAACGAATGAACAGTTTGAATTTTTAAACTAACTTAGAATGTTTCTGACTTTTGTTGTTTAGCCCATTCAGTTTTGATGTTAGGCAAAAATCATAATATTAAACCCTTCAATTTTGAAGGTAGAGAAAAATCATTGAAAAAGGAAATTGCCCTGTTTTTTAATTTACTGCTCACTCCTATGATTGGAAATCAGTTTCAATTAAAATTTTTTGAAAAGGCACCTACCCTCTATACATTTTATAGATAGGCAACATGTTCATCCAACGTTTTTTCTTAGTGGTACTAGACCTCTAAATCAGAGATGAAACTACCCAAACCACATAAATGTATGCATGTTTGACGACCCCAAGTTTTGAAGGGATAACGTTATGCACTAGCCATGGTGATTTTTTCAGAACGTCGTAACTCCGCTGATATCATACGTAGGCAAAAAATGTACAAAACTTTCTTGTAGAATTTTTGAAGTTCTACAAAATGAATTATATTCATGTTTTGCCTAACTCTGAACTTGAAGGAGCTACGATGATTTGAAAATTTGTAAGCTTTATAATTCCTTCAATCCTCAAGTTACGACAAATTTTGTAAATCATTTTTCATCATGTTTTTTGAATACTACAAATGGAGCTAATAATATTTTGCCCAACTGTAAAATTAAAGGAGCTACAAACATAAATAGATAAATTGTTTTAAATGGTATCTAGTGTCTTCAATTTTTGAGTTGGGCAAAATATAATTAGCTCAATTTGTACATCTCAAAAAGCTTAAGAAAAAATTACTCTTCCAAAATTTTGCATAACTTGAAAATTGAAGGAGTTATAAACCTTATAGATTTTTAAATCAATGTAGCTCCTTTTATATTAAGGTTAGGCAAAACAAGAATATAACTTATTTTGTAGAGTTCAAAACATTCTACAAGAAGGTCCTGAAAAAATGTTGTCTATCTATAGTAGCACAGGATATGCTTTTGCTATGGGTAATTTCGCGAAAAAACTGGCGAAATTTCGTCACGATGACTTTTAGACATTATGTCAGACTTTTTTGGACTTGGAAAAATTTTCAGATTTCCAATGACTTTTTGAACTTGGAAAATTTCAGAGATACGAGTATTGCTGACTTTTAGACATTTTGTCAGACAAACAATCCTTTGCAATAATAAAATTCGCACCGAGATCAACTTACCTGACATTGTTTCGACGAAATGAGAATACAAAGGTGATCTATAAATGGAATCTATCCGCTTCAACTGATGCGATATCACCATGTAAAATTTCTATAAACAAAGTAATCATTTGGTTAAAAAAATTTCCTGGATACTTATTAAATATAAAAGGTCATCAGTACCTAGATAAAAAATCATATTACCTGAATAATAAATATCAAGAATACGGCAGGTATAATAAATAACGAACATATTGGCGTATTACTCATAATGACTAGTGATACTGCAATCAACTAGATAAAATATAATGTTGAATTAATAATTCGTTAAATATTTTACTGCCTAAGTAAAAAGTAAGTATGCATCAAGTATTAAATGATCGTAACGTACTCTGCTGCAAAACAGCAGGAGCATAGCGAGCTTTCCTGCAAGGTTATTATCAATGGCATCCATATCGATAGTGAATCGATTAATGATACGTCCTACCGGTGTGCTGTCGAAGATCGACATCGGCCATCGAAGGACGTTCTCCAGCAATCGATTGTAAATTGTTAGAGACGCTCGAAGTAGGAATTTTTGCATCGCTATGTTGGCCAGTACGATGGATAACGCTGGAATATTAAAAATGGTTCATTATTTCCAAATATATTTAATTCGATTATTATTTGATGGGTAAGTAACCTTGAAAGATGCCAAGAATAATGAAAATGCTCAAATTGAAAAATCTATCACTTTCGAGGTTTTTCGTTTCTTCATTTGACCATTTAGCTAGCCACGTGTTCGATAAGACTGAAAAACTTTGGATAGCCAGGTATAGGAAGAAGGTACAGAATACGAAAAATGATCCAGCTATTTTTACGTAATACTTGTACACTTCAAATTTGATCTAGAAAATAATAGAAGAATCGTCAATTTTATCAAATAAAAGATAGAAAAAAATTATGTTTGAAATTATTACGAAAAATTACATTTCCAACTTCCAAGTGTTCCTTTTGAATGAGTTTTTTCGGTTCGTAATCGAAAGGTAGATTTAAGTCTTTTTCTTTACTCCTGAAACAATAAACATGATTATAATAATTTTGTGAAAAGATAATTCCAACGAATTTATCTTAAAAGTGTGTACCAACTTGAGCATATTATTACTACTAAATGACCTCTTCATATCTATTTTTGCTTCAGAAATCTTCTTTCTCAAAACATGATCTTTTATATCTGCGAAAAAGATGACAATGCATGAATTTCAGAATTATGCTTTATCATAAAAATTTACCTTCGTATTTTGAAAAATTTACTTCTGTCAAGTTCATCTTCGATGCTAATTGTATTATCCACGTCTTTACTGTAGCTTTTTAAAAATTCAGCGAATGCCCCATTATTTCGAATAATCTCATCATAAGTGCCCTTCTCTGATATGTTTCCGTTTTTCATTACGACAATAAGATCCATTTTGTGAAGGAAAGCTGTGCTGTGGGTTACCAAGATACGAGTCTAGAAGAGGTCAAGCGATAACATTTGGTTAATTAGTCGATTAAAATTAATCACCATACTGTTGAATAACGTAAGATAGGTAATCACCTTTTTGTTCAGCATACTCTGAGGACCTAGGACATTATGAAAAATATGTTCGGCTACGTTGAAATCTACAGCGCTGAGAGGGTCGTCGAAAAAATAGATATCTTTGTTGCTGCAAAGTGCTCTGGCTAAACTGACTCTTTGTTTTTGACCTCCGCTTAGGTTAATACCCTGAAAAAATTCGAATGATTAATAGTTACGTATAATTTTCAGCTTTTAGAAATAAATTGCACATCCGGAGTAATGAAGTCATATCTCAAAAAAAAGTTTGATTGCTTGAACTAATTAATTGTGAAATAACTAATTACTGCAACATCCGAAAGAAAAGGTGACTCCATGGGTCAGAAGAGGGATATCCTAGAAACAGAATTCATAATTTTTCGACCTCGTTGAGGGAGACGTCTTCATTTTTATAATTTTTGACTTCGAATGCAATTTCATTTTAAAGAAAAATACAAAAAAGGCCCCAGGGTGCGGACTCGACTCAAAATTTTGGGGAATTTCGAATTAGGTAGCCTATTAAAGTAGTTATTAGTATATTTTATAATTTCAGAATCCATTTCTAATCCAATTTTAGACTGAAGGGAGGTGCAGAACCAAAAAATCAACATTTTTTAATGTTATCGAGCAAAATATCAAAATCGATGTTTTTTAAAAAAATTTTATGCGTATTTTTGGTATTATTGAATGCAAATAAAATGAAACTGAGCCCAAGAGAGCACTCAATTCAAAAATATGGTCAAAATTACGACAGACATGGATTCCAGGGGTCGAAAAATATGTAATTTGATGAATAATTGAAAATTATGCATTTTGAATGAAACTTCCTTCCTCTTTCAGAGCTCTTTTGGCTTTTTTGGTAACATTACGTCGATAGCAGATTCAAGAAATCAAACAACATAAATTTTGATACCTCACTACCCAATGTCAAAAATTTAGAATTTTTCATCCACTCACTCCTTCAAGTGAGTCGTTTCTTAGGTTTAGAGTCAAAATAACCTCAAAAATACATTCAGAGACTTTAAAAAACCAAAATTCAGTCGAAATGATTGAAAAAACACCAGTTTTAATATCTAAAGTTCAATTCAAAATGTCAAAAATTTCCAGAAGTTGAAATGTCACAACTCAAAATGAATTTTTCAAAGATGAATATTGACAAACGAAATTGATATTGAATAAAAACTTTCATATTTTTGAAAAAGAGAAGCTTCGAGGAATTTTTGAAAAAATGATGTCCATTCGAAATGATCAAATAATTGGAAGAAAAATGATATTTTGAAATATAAGAATTTTCAAAACTGAAATTTTCCCCAATTTTTCTTTGAGATATGACGTTATTAACCTACTCTAGACATACGAAATCAAACGCTGCAAAAAATCAAACCTTTTCCCCAATTTCAGTTCGATCTCCGTCGGACATGGTTTGCAAATCAGCATTCAAAGCACAAGCTTGTAAAGCTTTAGAATACAATTTGCTGTCGATGACGTCCCCAAATGTAATATTTTCTTTTACTGTTGCATTCAAAATCCATGCTTGTTGAGGTACATACGCTGTGTTACCCTGTTGGAATGACGAAATTAAAATCAGACCGAATAAATGTGTGGTAGAATTCTCTTTTTTTTTTTTAAAAAAAACCACAAACACGAATTCGAATTCAAAACTTACATTTACATTCACACTTCCGGAGATTTTACGCAGCTCTCCTAAGAACGCGGATATCAACGAACTCTTACCAGATCCAACTTGTCCAACGATGGCTACCAAACTTCCTGGTTTAATCCGTAAATTGATATTTTTTAACGTAGGCGAGCTTTGGTTCTTTTCCCAAGCAAAGTTTCCATTTTCAATCACCAATGCTTCTTCTGTTGAAATACTTTAAACTGTAGTAATTATCAACTTTAAAACTTTCATCGCAGAATAACGTATAATTTTGCGAATTACGAATTTTTTTTTACCTCTATTTTCGCGAGTCACTGTGTTTTCGTCGAGTTCTTCCAAATTCAGAAATTTATTTATTCTTTTGATGGAAACTGAAGCCTGCGAATAATAAATTTCGAATTAGATACTTAGTCGAGTAATTTAATGAGGAAACGAGGAAAATACTAAAATTTTACCTGCATAGCTGAATTGAATAAATTAGGCATTTGATACATTGGCATTCGGAATGTATTGAAGAATGAGATACAGATGAAAGCCTTTTCAACATCTAGTACATTTTCTACGCTGCTTATTATGTAGGTTGCAATTGTGATCAATGGGAGCTGTGCAAAAATTCATTTTTTGTATTGTAACGTAAATGAAACGGGTGAAAAAAGTGCAAATTTAAAGTAGTGAATCTTCATCGTTTCATCTTTTCAATGTAAATAAAGCTTCAAAAGGGAGATAGTCCATTTAAAGATCTGCCTACTTCCAAATTTTGAGTCATTTGAATTTTTTTTCTCGTTCTTTGAAAATTTATCCTATTTTTTCAAGGAGTAAGTGCCGTAAAAAATTGAAATTAATGTGACACTGTATCAAAGAAACGATTGAAAAACATTCTTTCTGTAAATTTTTTTTTCGAAAAAGCTTTATTTTGAAATTGAATGCAAAAAACAGATCACATTTTTTACCATGTTTTTCAGCATTTTCGAAAAATTCCAAAAAACTATATTACAAATTCCTAAAAAGTGAAAATATTTGAAGAAATCAACATTTTTCACAAACGTCAAAAACCCTAAATTTTAAGGATGAATCCTGAAAATTGGCAGCTCTGTTTTAATCAAAGGCTCATCTCTATCAATCAAGTGTACCTTGAAATATTTCAAAAGAAACAGAAGTTGATTCTGACATCATCGAATTTAAAAATTGATGTAAAACGGTTGAAAGATTTGGAATTTGAAAGAGGTTTTGAATGATGTTTCGTATGTATCTATCAAATTCCATTTTAAACTGAAGATGAAATGAAGAGATTGTGGTTTCGCTTGTTAGCGAAACAAATTACCTATTTAATCGCTGTCGAAAAATATGCATTAAAATCAGGAATGATTTAAATTTAAAAACTGATCTTATTAGAGTCGATACGTAAATGAATAATTTTCCCAATTAGGAATATTTGCTTATGTATCTGCAGATTTGTTTCGGTTCTTGGAAAGCATGGTTAATCAATTTCTTATAAATTATAATTGTTGATTCGAAGTGAAAATTATTTAAGTAGCTTTTAACATTTGAGATTGATTTTGCTAATAAACAATGCAGAACTTGTAATTTCGATACCTGCCTACCTACATAAATTGATAGAAAAAAATCATAATATGTATCTACTGATAAAATGTTAATTCCTTTCGCCCAAAAAATATTATTATAATGCCATTCGAGCCCTCTATTTTGTGCAATTTTACGCAACGAAAATCACATTGAGTAATTTGTTTTTCATTCCTAATTTCCACATACCATAAAATATAAGGTCATAAATTTAATTAAGTTCATCATACTTCTGTTTCGATAACATTTCATAAATTTCATTTATACTTATACTAATTTTAATGACTTTCTTTCGAAACGATCCGTTGAAAAAAATAAAAATAAATTAATTACCACGAAAGGAGTGCTGCTGAAAAATAAGGCTGAAAGGACTTGGTAAAATGCGAGCTTTTTCAAATATTTCATTTCCATGCATCGCATTTCGGTGGCAATTTTTTCGAAACTCGATTCCCATGCGTACATTTTCAACACCTGTAACAGTTTTCGATTGTTAATAATTAATCGAAATGATATATTTAGATAATGTTATCGCATAATCACTAATTCACTAATCACACATCGAAATATCTTCAAAAAAATAGCTTAACATCCACTTATTGTATTAGGTACTTACTTTGATACCAGATAAAATTTCTTGTAGAAATTGAGAGCGTTTATCTTTGGCACGCATTTCTAGAATACGTAATTTTTTGGAAAGCTTGACTATGCAATTATTTGTCGCTAATATTATCAATATTGTAATGATACTAGCAATTATACTGGTCCCTGTGAAATTAGAATTAATATTAAATCAGTAGTATAAGGGATGTCCTGGGACAGGTGGTATAAACTCGAGACTTGGACATAACTGGGTAGCACCTGCAATGGCTAGAAAAAACATTAGCTGAGCATGTTGCCTATCTTTAAAAGAGCATATCCCTCTTTATAAGGGCGATTTGGCCCCTAGCATTGAATTTGAAATTATTCAGTGTATGTTAGTCCTCATGGTTTAAAGTCCTACGACAAAATTTTCTGTTCGATATTCTGACGCCTAACTTTTTCAGGTGAGAGGTAACCGTGGATTTTCGTTAAAAATTTCTATTTTGGCAGTTTCATACCATGCGTTAATTTTTTCCCTTATTTCCCAATTTTCTTTTAAAATGTTTGAATGGCGCCATTTTGGGAACCCACAACCTCTTTCGAGATGACCTAAGGGCCTAAAAATCAATTTTTCCCATCTTTTTCACAAATTGAGTATTTTTTTGACTTGAAAAAATTTTACATGAAATGAGTTTTTAAAAAAATTTAAATTTATCTATTTTGCTGAAATTGCGATGTATGATAGATATCGACTTGAAATAAGTCAAGACATGATTTTTGGGCTCCTGGGTCATCTTGGAGGAGGTTGTGGGTTCCCAAAATGGTGTCAGTATATAATAAGATTTTTTTCAGAATTGCATCTCTGCATGAACAGGGTTACCAAAATAGTCGTTAGAAAGCTTAAATTGCCCATTTGACTTCGAAAAAGTGCTCGAACTATTATTTTAATTCCATAAAATTACCTTGGTACCAAAGATGGAACCTTTTTGAGATTAATTATAAAATAGTTGAATACTTTTTCATCCTTTTTCAGTTTTTCATCTCTTATAAAATAATTTTTGAAATTTTTATGTAAGAATCATTTAAAATATTATGAAAATATCCAAAAAATATTGAAAGCCGTCGACTACGTTGTTAAAATTATCAAAATTTTTATAAAAATCGGTAAAAACTTTGTTAAAAAGGTCAAAAAAGTCATAAAAAGTATGGAAAATGTCGTAAAAATTCTGAAAATATTCTTAAAAATCGTTGAAAAATGTTGTACTTGAAAGTGATTGAAACAGGTACGATATAAAACGTTGCAACATTCACAAAATTTCATAAAAATTAGTGAAAATAACACGAAAATGATGCAAAATCATCACGACAATTTAGGAAAAAATTCTAGCAATTTATACGAAATTTTCGACAATGAGTTCATGATTTTTTTCCATTTTTCCATTATTTTTACTGATTTTTATGAAAAGTCGAACAATCAAACAACATTTCAGTCAATTTTAATGATTTTTAAAATTTTTTTTTCATATTTCAGATAATTTCTTTGAAAATTTCAGCAATTTTCACTATATTTTCGACAGTTTTCAAGATTTTTTGGCCATTTAAGATATTTCTACCAAAATTTATGACAATTTCAACAATTTTTACAAAATTTTCAACAGATTTAATTTTTTTTACGTTTTTTATATCATTTTTATCGATTTTTGTGAAAATTTCAACAATTACATTTTTGACGATTTTCATAAATAATTTTTTGATAATTTTTTTAAAAATAAAATTATGTAAGTATAAAAATTATATATTTTATTTAAAACCCTATTTATAAATAGGGTCAGTCCCTGAAAATTTGAAAAAATTTGATTAAAATATGTTAAATTAGACAGTAATTTTTAAAGAAAATCAACTTTTAGCCCCTCCCCCTCCACTCATGAATGAGTTATGGGTGAGATATCGAGCTGAAAATTTTGTCAGGAGATTTTGGACCATACGGACTAACTTTCACTGAATAATTTAAAATTCTGGAGTGGGGGCAAATCACCCCTGTGAACTCAGCCATGCTCTTTAAAGGAAATCATGGAGGTGAGTAGCAAATCTAAAACTGAACAAATACCATTTTTATAATTTTTGCATAATTTCAAAATTGAAGGGGCTATAAACGTAAGTTGAAACAAAAAAAACTTTAAAAATTTCATTGAAGGTACTGGATAGTACTTTGAAAACCGAACAAATTTTGTTACGATGACTTTTGGCCTATCATCAAAATTGAAGGGGTCAAGTATATTCAAAGTATTAATTCTAGAATTTTCTTTTACTTTTAATTTTACTTTTACCCTTCAATCTTGATGATAGGCAAAAGGACATCGTAACAATATTTGTTCACTTTGCGAAGTATTATAAAACTCCGATTAAATTTTTTTAAATAATTTTTTTTTCAACTTAATTTATAGTCTCTTCAATTTTGAAAGCATGCAAAAATGATTATAATAGAATTTATTCAGTTTTTGATTTACTACTCATTTCAATGATTAAAAATTAATTTCAATATTTTTTCTGAAAAGATGTTTCTCCTTAAATTTTAAAGATAGGCAACACGTTCATCAAACGTTTTCTTCAGTGGTACTCGGAGTTTCCACCATCTCTCCCAGAACACCCTGCATAATTTCATATTGATAAACTTGAAAAAATACCACATACCGAAATACCCCCATAGGATGTAGAGTGTTATTACAATCTGAGTAGGTGCTGACCAAATATAATTCACGTATTTGATGAATTCGCATATTCGTGTCACATCGACCGACATGAAATTAACAATGTCACCGCCACTGTATTGTTTTCTCGCTTCGTTGGATATTTTCAAAGACTACGTAAGATCAAATTTCAAAGTATTGAATCGTATAGTCGAGTCATCCGTTTAATTAAAATCCAATTGAAATAGTTGATTATAGATAAGTACCTTTTTATATACGAGAGACATTATGGCATTTCTAATACGTATTTGTACCTTTAATATAGTTTCGAAATACTTTTTCGATACTACCGCCACTATTAGAGGGCTAATGAAGAAAAGGAAAACGCATAGATATGCTTTCCATATGCGATCTTTTTCCTTATTTATGGTTCTTATCAACAGGCTGTAAAATTTTTACACTCGATTATAGATTATTTGCCTATAATTTATTATCTAAATTTCAATATTCCTCTATCGATAAAAAATTAAATTAAAAATCACCTGTTAAATCTATGTGTACTAAGATAACTACCTATTAATCTAATCTCCGATTATTAAAATTGGCATACGATAGGTTTTAATATTCGCAGGATTATGAGGTGATTTTTTATCTAAAAATTTATCAAACTTACCTAAAAATTAATGGAGCACTTAAATTCATGCAAATTTCTATAAATCTCCAAAACACGATTTGGAGCATATGGAACCATATCAATTTGAAAATCGGAATGATGACCGAGTACTTGATTTTCTTCTTACGTGAAAAAGATTTCTCCAATACGATTCCTTCATCTTCGTTTACCTTTTTTTGCTCTTTTTTACTGAAAAATTGAAATAAATTCGGTTAATGGAGTATGCGAGTGAAAAAAAAATCATTTTAATCTTATCGAGTATTCCAAACCTGATATTAGCGTCCCAAATTTGATCGAATTTATGCAAAATACCCGCAGCTGAGTCTTCGTAATCGACGTACCAAAGAATATCCTTCAAAGGGGTTTTATACCCTTTCCATGCGTATTGGGTAAACCAGTTGAAATACAAATTGGATAAAAACGACGAATCATGCGACGGACATTTTTTCTAAGAATTAATTTCGACGTGTATTAGAATGATAATTCAGCTAATGAGTATAAAGCGTTATCGTATAAGGGAAAATGGTTTATCGACGTCGCTAATACAAAGTAATGATGTGTGAATTACTAACTTCGTTAGCAGCTAATGAATACGAAGGTCTACGATCCGCGAAACAATTAAGTACGAAAATTATAATCGTCGATGAGTAGTAAACCACGAATAAATAACGGTTGAGAATCACTTTTACGTGCATCTGTATCAAAAAATACGTAGGTACATGTGATTATTTTTGGTTTAATTATCTAATCAATTGGTAAAGAAAAGTTCATGGTTTTATTTGTTTATTATGTAGGCTACGTACCTCTGTTGAAGTATTATTTTGGAAGATATCTCGTATTATTGGTATACCGCAAATTATCGATAAAAGTGAAAAGAAAAATGAAATTCCGGATGTTCTAATTCCCATTTTTAACTTTCCCAGTGATAAGAGTAGAAACAAGGTCTGAAAAGTGAAAAAATTAGTGTAGGTATAATTGAAGTTTATACCACTTCATTTCTAAAATTAGTTGTAAATTGTAATATCTGCGAAGTATAACAAGTTATGACGTACCTATGTCAACACAATATTTAATAGGTAGGTAGGTAGGTAGGTAGGTAGGTAGGTAAGTAACTACTCGAGTGTCTCATATCGGAAAAAACAATCTTGTGTACAGTCATATAACGGTTGAGTAAACTTATGAAATGGCTGAATACCGAAGTTAATTAATAAATTATATATTTAATTTCTCAAAGTTTTACCAAATTGATCAATTTAAAAAAAGATAGGAAATACAATAAAAACACTTTGATTGCCAAAATCTCGAAAACCAAGCCTGCTGGAAAAAACTACAAATAATAAATCGTAGGAGATAGAGAATTTTAACCTCTACAATTTTCATCCCTTGTATTTTTTTTGTAGCATCCTCAGTGTGGCCAGAAAATCCTTGTTTATGGGAAATTTACGATTAAGTCGATGATTACAAAAATGAAGCAACTTTGACTAAAAAGTGCAAACATCTTAAAAATACGAAAACTAAGCCACATAGAAAAAATTAATAGCTCCTAGGAGAAAGAGAATTTCAAGTTCATCCCTTGCATCTTTTCTGTAGCTCCCAATTCCCATAGTTTGGCGAGAAAATTCATGTTTATGGGAAACGTACAAAGTCGATGGTTTTGAAAATAGAGAGAAAAAAAAACAGGATATGCTTCTACTTTTTGTTTAAAGTCTAACAAAATTTATAATGTTTGATAAAGTGTCTAAAAATTAAAGGCTCTGGTGTGGTAAGAAGGTCAATCGGCCTCTGATCGAATTTCGAAATTTTTTTCAGGGCTTCCGATTTGTTATGATAAAATATAATTCTAGAGCTTATGCGGAATCCTTTACCTCAACCCCTGGAACCCATAAAATAGTGATTTCAAGCTAAAAAATGCCATCTCAGCGAGTTTGACATCGATTTTCATCAAACTTGGTAGGTGAATACAAGTACTTGAGGGGAAAGTTGTGAAATTTTTTCAGATTTTTCCGACCCCTACAATGATCTTGAAATCGACTTTGAAACCTTCAAATCGCCACAGAGGGCACAATTTTCTTATTTTTCAGACCATTTTGCACGACTCTAAATTTTTTGGAATTTTGTCAGCGAGGGGGTCCATACCTAAATCTTCGAAAACCGTTTTTAGTCCATTTTCCTCCCTGAACCAGCTAAGTCTTTTCTGGTCGAAATTTTTTTTCTTGCAATACATCATCAATGACACCAAAATACACCATCAACCTGCATTTAGACCAAATTCTTTCATTTTCCCCCTTTTTTAAATTTTCTTTCAAAATACCTGAATGACGCCACTTTAGGAACTTACAGTCTCCCAAGGCCGGTCTAAAAATCACGTCTGGACTTGTTTAAAGTCGATATCCGTCAAATATTGCAATTTCAGCAAAATCGAGAAACATAAATTTTTTGTTCTTTTTCGCAAATTGAGTACTTTTGATTTGATAAAATTTTATATAAAAAAAGTTGAGAAAAAATAAAATGGTCTGAAAAATGAGAAAATAATTTTTTTTCGTGCCCGCGTCAAAATAGTGCTCCCTGTAGTGATTTGAAGTTTTCAAAGTCGATTTCAAGGTCATTGTATGGATAGGAAAAATTTGAAAAAATTTCACAACATTTCCCTCGAGTACCTGCAGTTATTTCGGGGGTCCAGCCCTCAGCGGGTGAAGTAAAAGATTCCGCATAAGCTCTAAAATCATCTTTTACAATATTACAAAAAATTTTGAATTTCGACCAGAGGCTGATTGACCCCCTTACCACACCAGAGCCTTTTTTCAAGTCCTAAAAGTCAGAATTTCTTGAATTTTTCAAATCCATGAAGTCTGAACTCTGACCAAATGTCTAAAAAGCAGGTAAACCTCTGTCTAGTAAATTGCCTAAAAGTCAGAATGATCTCTCTGAAATTTTTCAAGTCCAAAAATTGGTTTGAAATCTCAACAAGTCCTAAATTTTTCCAAGTTCGAAAAATCAGCTGCTCACCTTATAAACTTTTTCTCAAGTCCAGGAACTAGGAAGTCAGAATCTCTGAAATTTTCCTTAGTTCAAAAAGTCTAAATTCTGACAAAATATCTAAAATTCAGCATAATTTCTGAAAGGCTGCCTGACAAAACCTAGTCCAAAGAGTATAGTCTAATTTTTTACAAAATATCTGAAAGTCAATATGATTTCTGAAAGGCTATCGACAAAATGTCGAAAAGTCAGCGTGATTTTTAAATTTTTTTCAAGTCCAAAAAATCTAATGTCTGATACAATATTTGCAAGTCAGCATAATTTCTGATTTTTTCCAGTCCAAGAAATCGTTTAAAATCTGAAAAAAATTTTGTTCAAAAAAGTTTGGCAAAATCTCTAAAAGTCATCATCAAGGAATTTCGAGACGTTTTTTACGGACTAGGTCGTAGGTAGTAAAAGCATATTCTATGTTGAAAATAGCATCGTCTTTGTAAATTTCTTTTAAACATGGATTTTCTGACCAAACTAAGACTGCTACGAAAAATATGTTCGGGATGAAAATTGCAGAGCTTGAAATTCTCTTTTTCATATGCGCTTGTAGTTTTTTTCTAGGGGACTTAATTTTCGACATTTTTTAAGTTGAAGTGTTTTTTTTTTTCATTTACAAAATCATTGGTCTTATGAATGGCACGGACCATCTTGTATTTAATTAGAAATTTTGAAATAAAAGTTCAACATTTCGATCTAAAATTTGCACTTTTAATTCATCAAAGTTCAATTTTTCCAAAAAATTTTACTCAAGAGATTTGTGGTTTTCACAGTTTAGAAATTTGAGCACAACATTTCGTAGCTAACCTACGTTGCAGTGGATTAAGCACAGAACAAATTAGCAATCAAGAAAGGACGAAGGTAGAGGTTTCAAAATTTCTCAAATTAAACTTAGTGGTCTCTTAAGATCATTTTCGAACAGGCTTTTTCAAAAAAATTCAGTTGGTTTTCAATTTTTTTCGATCGAGGGTTTAATGCCTACTTTATTTTTATTTCATAGTAGCAAAAAAATGGGTGGGGGGGGAGAGAATGATCAGCCAAAATTTAAAAATGAGAGATAAGAAAGGACTCCCAAACCTCATTTTAAGAGATGAAAATTTAATTTATTACTTCTTTGCAGATTTTTTTGATGTTGGAACTTAAAAAAAGTAGGTATACCGACTCGTGCTTATGTTATCATTAAATCGTGTCTCTTATCTACAAATTTTAGCCTCAAATTTTCAAAAAAAAAAAAAAAAAAGAAGTCATTAGAATTTTTCTAAGTTTTGGTTCAAAAATCGAGATAAATCGTATAATATTATTCGACAGAAGTGACTGAAATATTGAAAAAATGTCAGTTTAATCACCCCGTGAGAATGAATACAGGTAGGTAGTTATAATTATTTTATGAAATATCAAGGTAACTAACTAAATTCGAACTCTCTCGTATTTCTCATTAAGAAAGGGAGAAAGGAGCTAAATAATTTTTCAAGTCATTGTACCTGAAGATATGTTGATTTTTTTTTCAATTTTTTTTTTGGAATTTGAGTCAGCCTGAATCCACTTTTTTTTCTAGGGTGCTACAATTTTTCACGTTCATTTTTTTTTTGCTGTTTGTTATCGTACAGTTAATCATTTCAAAAGAAGACAGAATTCAGCTCTAATTTGATGGAAATTAAAGAAATGCAAGGGATCATTGCCCATAATTTAGATCAAGTTCAACCTTCTTGTTGATTGTTTTACATCTCGGAGACATTTTTACACCTCGATTAAATGAATCCGTAGGTCGACTAATTAATTAATCACTACTTAATGAATTATTATTCTTTTTTTGACAATAAAGGTGAAGGTCGCCGATATAAATTATTTTTTTAGCAACGTAACGAGAAGAAAAATACATACGTAAATATCGTTACGTAAATTTTCTCCTCTCATATTCGTATAAAAATCGTAAAAATTGGAAATCCTCGTATTCTCAAATAATTTTTTTTTTCAACTTGAGCCAAAATTAAATTTTCAAGTTTCAACATTCTTCGTTTTAATTTCATTTAAAGTATCGGTTTCTTTTTATCGCACGATAAAGTCGTTTGATTGACTTATCTTATAATGAGTACTACTGGGTACAGCTACAACTACCATACGAAGCTAGATTAGATAGACACGATCTTGTCCTTGTAGATTTGGTGCTACTTCTCGCACCAGTAGTTTAATTAAGTAATAGTATATGTTAGACTAGACGAAAAAAAATCTTTATGCAATTTAAAATTCCTGGAAAAGATCCAATCCTGGTAAAGATATTGAATTTATAATTAAAATGATCGCATAAACATATACACCTATACCTACATAAGTGAGGCATGTGTCATGTATCCGCAATTACAAGTTTTTCATCTAGCTTACCTATTAATAAAAATAGTCGGTGTAATCTATCAGTAGATAATGTACTTATTCAGTTTATATTAAAATTAGATTGAATAGACTCGAATTGGTGCGAAATTTAGGTCGTTCTGCTATTACCCTATCTACGTAAAAATACCCTTAAAAAAAATTTTTACTTACAAATGAACAAATTTTAATAACTGGAGATACCACATCTGACAATATCTGGGTATCGTGTATCCATACATTATCACCCAGTTCTACGATACTGCTTCCGATAGTACATATTATTGCAATCTGTAATTTTAGAAAAAAATAATCATCTGTGCGCATCATTAAATTTTTTTTCCAAAATCATGAAATACTATACGACTAAGTGAGTATTTTTTTTACCAGTTTTGTTACGTTCCATTTATTATATGGAATACTTGGAAGGTTGCTCGTTTTCAAGTAGTATAATTCTAATGGCAGAAATATCCATAAAAAAAAGCACGGTATCCATTGTAAAACTGTATTTTTGAAGCATTCGGTAAAATCAGGGCTGTCTGTGTACCACGTGACATTGGAGTCCTGCAGAAATGAAAAATATAAATTAGATCTAAATTTCGAAACCAATTTTCTTGAAAAAAATTATCTTAATTGAAAGATTTCTCACAATAAGAAAGAGACTTCTAGCTAGAAGACCCTTTTTAAAAAAGAATTTTGAGCTATGTTTTTACAACCTGAACATTTTATTGACTACCTACCTAAGTATCAGACATCTTTGTTAGGGTGACCCTTATTTTCAACTTTCAAATTTTCTAGCTCCCCCTCAAGTTTTTCCTTTTTATGAAAAAAAAATTCCCTATTTTTTGGGTTTTCCAAAAGTAAAAAAATTTGAAAAAACAAAAATTGGATAAAATTTTTAATTTTGATTTTTTTTCAATTTAGGGCTTCCTAGTGGAAATTTTCTTTCCCCCTTCTATTCCTGAGTGATAAAAGTGAGAATTTGAAGGGGGTTAAAATTTTAACCCACTTAAAGGAGTCGCTTATTTTCTCATTACAGAGGATAATGAAAATTTGAAGATCATTTTTGATAAAAATAATGTGAAATATTAGACGGAGATGGAACAAAAAAATCAGAGATTAAAAAAAAATTCCGCATATCTAATTTTTCATTTTTTTTGAAAATGATTTGGCAGTTGGCACCACTTATTTTGCAAGTAGGGGGCTAAAACTTTCTAGGGTTTATTTTTTCATAAAAAAGGAATAACTTTAGGTGGTGGGAGCAAAACAAATCAGAAAAAAAATTTCGTTAAGTATAAATAAAGACCACCCTAATCTACGTGCGCTGTTTACTGCAAAAATGAAAAAAATTCCAAGTTCTACAATTTTGATTCTTAGAATTTTTTCGTAGAATTCTTAGTTTGGCCAGAAAATTAATTTTTTCAAACGAAGAACGTAGGGGAGAGCAGGGTAATACGGGCAGGTGTTTTTTCAGCGCTTATCTCTGCTGGAACTCGACTTAGAAAAATTGTCAAAGGTTTAATGAATAGTGTATAGGGTCTACATTATCATATCCGCGGAGCTCGGATTGTTCCGAAGAAGGTGGCGGTCACAATATTCGAAAAAATAAAGTAAGCGATTTTGTTTATTTTCCCCTGCTTGAGGGGAATATGGATAATCATGAAAAGTCACCGTTTTCAAATTTTATGGCTCCTTCAAGTTTTAGACTAGGCCACATGAACAATTTTGTTTATTCCTCCCAGCTCTACGATTTGACAAACATTTTTATTGGATACGGTTAAAATTTTTTTGGAAAAAATGAAAGAAAAAAATTAAAGTATCGTAGCCCCTTCAATTTTCAGAAGAGACTACACAATGTATATGAGTATTTTTTTGCTCTCGACATGTACTATCATCTGCTCCCTTCTTCCCAACATAAGTTAGGACACCGTGTATATTATAATCAAGTCATCATTTTAAATTTAAACGTGGTTTTCCTCCTGAGGGTAAACTTGCTTTAAAGTTGTTCCAATGTTTTTACTTAAATTATTTGAAAACTGTTTGTAAAATATTCATCAAAATGAGAAAATGCATGCAAAACTTTTGCTTTAAAAAATGCCTGCGAAAGAATGGACTCTCATTTAAAATACAAGTATGTTGTAGATGGGTTTTGGAGGATTGCATATTTTTTAAAATGATTTTGATATGTTGAATTCAACAAAAATTACTTATCTACTTCATTCGAAATCTTTAATTAGAACTGTTTTCTGTGGCGCTTTCATTTGAGGAAATCTTTTAATTTTACTGTACTTGGTACTTAATTGACTCATCTTATTTTCAACACTCGTTACTTAGTTATTCAAATGATTCTTTTCAGTGGAAATTTTTTCAAAATGAGATCAAATTTAATTACCTGCTATTTATCCTTAAACTTTGGGCAGATATGATTAAAAGTTAAGAATCACGAATCATTGCCTGATTTTGTACTTAATTCAATGGGCTCTATCTATAGGTACTTGAATCTTTTCGTAGTTATTTGAAATTATTTAATAGGTACTAGCAAAACCACCTAGACTATACAAGCCATGAAGGTAAAAAAGCAACATCGCATTTTCGAGGTGTAGACGGCCGACTTTCAAATATGTTTTTTCATCATAATTGGGGAAATGTTTGTCAAATCGAAATTCTGAAGGCATAATAACGAAAGGAAATTTTTCGTTCTACAATTTTACTTCTTATCAATATTCATCAAAAACGCTTAGTTTGCTCGGAAAGTAGGAAAATGTGAAAATTCCCATATCCAAGAAAATAGTTTTACAACGATAAATCAAGGAATATTCGTCCAATCAAAATTCTAACGACTATTAGATGAAAGGAAATTCTTCGCTGTACAATTTTGACGAAAAAAGTTTCGTTGACCCGGAAAATTAGGAAAATATGGAAATTCACACAGCAAAAACAGTTTTTCGACGATAACTTGAGAAATATTCGTCGAATCAGAATTCTGACCATAACACACGAAAGTAAATTTTTCGCTCTACAATTTTGGTCCTTATGGATTTTTACGAAAAAAGCTTCATTGGCCCAGAAAATAGGAAAATGTAAAAATTCGGATATCTGAAAACAGACAAAAAGTTTTTCTACGGTAACTTGAGAAATTTATCGAATCGAAATTTCTGACTACACTTGAACGAAAGGAAATTTTTTGCTCTACAATTTTAGTTCTCGTCAATTTTCATGAAA
>FIZU01059359.1:0-22671 GCA_900064475.1 Pseudococcus longispinus
TCAAATATGAATCAACATAGAGCAACGCGCTTTTAGTATGTTACACAGAACTCAATGAAGTACCTACTGTATAAATTTCATCGAATTCGTACGGTTAGTTTGGGAGAAATATGGCGTCAAAGTCGAATTATATGATTTTTGTTTTGCAATTACCCCACTACACCTTATATTTTTTTTTTTTTTTTTTACCAGTATTTAATGATTCCCTTTTGTGGGTCTGTTTTTTTTGTTCTGATCTCTCAACGGATAGAGATTAGTACAAATTATAGATAGTCTTTTTCTTCTGCGGTTATTTAGATCACTTCTCATATGGCCAGACTGGGTCAAAGGGGGCGAAAATCGCAAAAAATCGTACAAAATCAGGTATATTCGCCTCTGATAACTAACTTGAAAAAAGGTTGATCATTGAAAATGGCTTTTTCTCGCGTAATTTTTTATACTGAGTCCGAATATAATGGTCTTACGAACGTAGTTCAACTTTGGCAATAAAATAAACGACTCTGTCTGACGACTGGCTATTGTAAAGGAATTGTTAAGAGTGTGTGTTTAATGTCATCTCTTTTACACAATGTAGTTCTTTTCATTATTTTCTTCGAAGGAATGAAAAAAAATAATAGATTGTTTTTGTTCAACATTTTTATATTCAGGTAGTTGGCTAGCCCATACCTGGCATGTATCATTCGAAAATGAATAAATCTCGTTTATTCGTAATTTAGTAAAAACGAAAATATAAATTGATCATAAAACACATCTTACATATGAGTTTGTAGATGAATAATCAAATATCAAGATCAATTGCATAGTATAATGTATTAACCCATTGTTTAAACGTTCAATACCTGAATTGAGTACAAAAAATGTATATATGAATGAAAAATGAAGTAGTAAACGATATGTGAAGTATTTAATTTCAAATTATTTAACTTGAAAATGGATTTTGAAAGTACTTAGCAGAGTTTGATTTTCAGTTATTTCAGTATGAAAAGTTCAATCGTTACATAATTAGTGTGTATTTAGTCAACTTCGCTTACAATTTAGTTTTCAAAGTGAATATATTAACGATTGAGGGTGAAAAAGTATACCTAGCATTGTTGCAAAACCTTTCGAGTGGTATGTCGAGTGAAGGAGAGAAGAAAGAAAGCAGAACAATTGAGGAGATAGAGGCTGTGAAGGAAGAAGAAACAGGATAGACTAGTCGAGGCGTTAGAAGAAATAATGTTGGTACGGAGACGAAACATCATTAGTGATTCTAAGAAATGGAAACTCCAACTGTAACGAAAATAGCCATTTCAAAACAACTACAATTAGACCCAAAACATAGACTTTGTATAGGTATTCGTATTTTTTTTGCATTGCAATTTTCAAAACTCCATCCGTCTGAAAATTTGATAAATTCCAGAAGAATTGTGCGAGAATAATTCCTCGTAATTGTTGAAAAATCTGTCGAGTTTCGAGAAAGTTTTTTTATTATTTAAAAAAAATGTTGATGAATTACTTCCAGAAAATTACAATGGATGAGAAGATGAAATTTGCAATGGCGAGTATAAAGAAGCAATTCCTCTGGGTATTTCATTTTTTTAATCACTTGAAAATTTTGAGCTTTTCAGCAGTAGGCAACCGTTCAACCCCCTGAAAGCGAATAAAAATTTACTTAATCATGTTTTATGCTGAAAAAACTCTACTATCTGTCTTGAAATCTCACAAAGAAATACCAATTTCAGGTACATACAAGATGGACCCTTCAAAGACTTGGGACGAAATCAAAGATGGTCCGTACGAATGGAAAAACGGACGGTTAACGTTCCAAGAACCTGTGTCCACATTGCTCGAAATTTCATCGTTTAGAGCCGCGTTAGAAATATGGAATGGTTGTATTTCACGCGCTGGACCTCGAAACAAAATGAAAGATATTTACGATTGCAATAATTACTACGGTACTACATGTGATTACCTAGACGAATCGAAAGAATTTGTGGCGAATTTAAATCTACCTCCATCTATCGAAAACTCGATTACGAATAATCTTTGCAGAATTTTCATTCACATTGATAGATGGGTCTACTTTTTGAGCTTCGATATATTCTCACTAAATAGAGGCGAATATTGTATCAGTCGTATGAATCCGGAGTGGTTGTCGTGGTGTCCGAATGGTGAAATCGATTATGAAAGAACCGTGTCCAACATGTTATCCAGTGCCGAATTGAGTAAATTGGAAAAATTCATCGTCATGTGTAAATTCTGCAGAAAAGACGAATTGATGACCATTTCGCTGGATTCGCTTCCTTCGTATTTTATCGAAAGAATAACCTTCGTTGAAAATCCTGTCGTATTTTATTGGATTTGTTATTTAAGGAACGAACTGGATAAAATACCGATGAGTCGCCCCTCGGTCGACGTTCGAATGGCTAGACGATATCGTTCTACCGTTTTCGAATTCCAATATTTCTGGGATCGATTGAATTCCTATGAACAAATAATGCAAACGATTTACAAGCTCAAGACTAAACCTCAATTCGGGTACATATTGCTGAAAAAATTTCTACCCAAGATGACGCAATGCCAGCAATATCAAGTATTCTGTAATGAACCGGCCGTTGTCGTGAAAATATTCTGGACGGTTTTGTATGCACCGAAGATGGCGATTTCGATTTGGCTGCGAGTAAAAGATCAATGTACAGACGTTCAGTTCAAGGATTTGGTGTTGTACCTTTTACATACCGATATTATTACCTCCGAGGAAGACATGAAATTGTTCGTTGATTTATGGAAAGCAACCCCCGTTCATCTCAAGCAACCGGTTACCCAAATATACGAGTGCGTCAGCGATGTGATGGAAGTGTTTTGTCGCCAGCAAAATCATCCGCCGAGTTGTTTCACGTTTTTGTACGAATATCTATCGTTGTGCAATGATTTATCGAAAAAAAGGGCCATGCAGGAGATTTCAAATAAATTGTCCACTCGTTTCGCTCATTCTCTTATTATGATCGACGTAATAAAACTGTGCTATCCAATTGACGAAGAACGAGCGACGTTCCTGCAATCCATATTGGATTCGAAGATCACTCGAAAACATGGCCTAGGCTTGATGAATGATGGAAAATTCGCTAGTTTGTTTCTCATGTTGAAAATCGTCTCGCCGAATGCGACTGCTACTCGTGAATTCGTTCGAGGATTATTGGAATTTGCCGAAAAGAGCATCAATATAAAAATTTTCAATTCGAAGGAACGACATGCGCCCAAAATCAAATTTGAAAAATGGAAATTTGTCGTGAATCATGATAAATGGAGAGAATTGAGTAGATTCATTGATGAAACTTGTGCTTCCGACGATGATCCGTTTTGGGTAGCGGATTTAAAAAAACAATTCGTTTTATCATTTGCATCTGCCGATGGTTTTTTTTGGCATATCAGTCATTTGAACGAATTATCGAAAGTGGTCGAAGAAGTTTTCACCCCAGAAGAGGCCCAAGTTTTCAAAAATACTTTGCTCGATATTTTCAAAAGGGAAATTATTACGCAATTCGGATATTGGAAGAATTATGATGAGAGAAATTTCGTCGAATTTGTATCATGGTGCCTCGGTGATTCTAGCAAGATCGAAGAGTTTAAATTATCTGTGCCACGAGATGATATTTCGGAATCGATTTTTCGCTCAACTCTGCACGCTCTTCCTGAGAGCAATTTATCCGAATATTTCGAGATCCTGAATAAATGCATGAGATCGTTTTGGAGTATCGACGAAGCGAAGAAATACAAAATTCGCAAAATATACGAATTCAACGATAAAATCGTTTTGGGTATAATTTTTCGACGTAATATGGTGAAAAATTTGAAACCAGTTTTGCAACATGTTTTTGATAACGATGTTGAAGAAATGGAAAAATGGCGACTGAAGAAGCAGAATTTGGTGAACAAACGAAAATACCCCGGTGATCGTTATGAGCCCATTTGTTATAATTATTATCCCAAGTTTCATTATTATGATTTTGCTGTTGATGAGTATGAAGAAAATGATGATTATTTTGAAGCAGACTATCATCTTCGTGATCGTAAATTTGATAATGAAAAGGATTTGCCTTTTCTTAAGTTTTATTAAAATTGTGTTTTTTTTTATCGATTAGATTAAATACGTGTTTCGAGGTCTCACGTACTTACTGTTAGTTTTTGTATTACCGGATACATTGAATTTATAAAGTTTTTGCAGTATTTTGTGTTTGAATATTATTGTTTAATGTCGTATCTATTATTTGACCTTTCTGAAAATTATACCCATAGGAAAAAATTACACTCGAAACAAATGGAAAAAAATGAACAATAAAAGCAAAATAGGGTACAATAAATTTAACAAATTTTGGAAAGATTAGCAGATTATCAATTCGAATGCAAGGGGCAAAAATTATGAAATTTTTGATTTTTCAGTAAAGTATGGTGGCTCGAAAAAAAATCTTGTAATCCAAAAGAGTGCTTGAAAATGTTATAAGTACTGTAAAAATTGTTGAACATTGCAAAAGTTAAGGAAAAGTCGTCAATGCATGAAATGTTATAAAGATGGTCAAAAATTCCCTAAAATTGTTATAAAAGTGATGAAAAAGTTGTCTAAAGTGTCTGAAATGATGTTAAAGCGATGAGGATTTTTTTTTAACCATTGAAAGTGCTGCAAAAAAAAAAAGAGAATTGTTAAAAGTGTCAGAAATTTCATGAAATTCTTGAAAAAGTTTTGAAGATTTGATATTCTTTATGATTTACGTGACATTTTGATATTTTTACAGTATTTCAGATGTTTTTGACGATTTTTTTACTACTTTGGTAATATTTTCAATGATTTTTATGAACTTTTGGACAATTTTTTCATAAATTTTGTATTTGTATAATTTTTAGCATGGGATATGGCTTTTGCTATGGGGAATGATCTCGTGGGAAATTCCGTAACGAAAAATCGTCACGAAATTGTGTAACGCTGACTTTTAGACATAATGTCAGACTTTTTTGGACTTGGAAAAATTTTAGAGATGATGCTGACTTTTAGACATTTTGTCAGACCTTACTTTTGGACATTACCTATGTCAGACCTTTTTGGACTTGGAAAATTTCACGACCTTTTTTACCAAATTTTCTGATTTTCGACAAATGTTGACAATTTTTGCGTTGATTTTTTACGACATTTATGATTATGACCATCGAGTATTCTCGACCAATCGCATCAAATCAAGTGATAAATTGTTATTCGCGAGTGATTTTATCGAATGAATGAATCATTTGTAAATTGTGACTGATTTAATCGAATATGAGTCGTTTGAGAATGATTCGATCGTTCAAATGAATATTTCGAGATCATTTTAATCGTACGAGTACTTCAGTTGTTCACGAACGGCAATAATGAATTATTGGTTCACTCGAAATTTATTTCATCAATTGTAATTCTCTGAATGAGTGAATAATTTGGAACGAATTCCATCAATGTGAGGAGTAAATCATGCAACCTAGACTGACTTGATAAACTTGGGTCGTTCGCGACCGATATGATCAAACTTTTATTTATGCACAAATGATTCGATCGAATATGCGAATATTTTAATCAAACTCAAAGGCATTTTGAAATGATTTGAGCTAATAATTGAATCATTTACTACCAAATACCAATTTAATTGAATCTTGTGATTATCCACCTAACTCACACATAAAATACAAGTATTCGTTGTTCTAAAATTGAAAGTTATTTTTACAACTTGGAACCTCAAACAATCTTCATACCAATTTAATAAAAACGTACAAGACATATTCAATGTCACCTTTTGACAAATACTTACATTTTTGCATGATTAATTGTGTTTCGGATAAATGAACCTATTTAAGTGTTATGCTGAAAAAACCGCTCGTATCTGTCTTGAAATCTCACATAGAAATACAACTTTCAGATATTTCACCGAACACGCTCGTTCGAGATGGACCCTTCAAATATCTTGGAGGAAATGCTTGATGGTGATTTTGTATGGAGAGACGAACGTTTGACGTTTCAAGAATTAGTACCTACGCTCTGCGAAATATCATCGTTCAAAGTTGCATTTGACATATGGAACAGTTGCATTCCACGTACGATATCCGATAGCATAGAAGATAATTACCATCGCGTCTTCTATTCGCCTTACAAGACTGGAAAAAATTACCTCGATGAATCGAACTCATTGCTTGCGAATTTAAAACTACTGCGACCTATCGAAGAAATTATTGCAAATCGACTTCGTATGATTAGTAATAAAATTGAAAAATTAGTTCGGTATTTGGATGATAGAATTTTTTCAGGTATTTTGAACAAATGTAGCATCACTCGTGTCCAACCGGATTGGTTGTCGTGGCGTTTGAATGGCCAGCTTGATTATAAAAAAACCGTCACTAACTTGTTGTCGACGAGCGAATTGAAATTTATACAGAAATTCGTGATAATGTGTGAATTTTGCAGAGTCGACTATATAGTAGATATTTCGCTGAATTGGCTTCCTGCGAGTTTTATCGATACTCCGAGTATAGCCTCCGGGAGAAATGATTTGTTATATTATTGGGTTTGCTATTTGCGGAATGATTTGGATAAAATACCGCTCTACGGGTATACCTCAGTCGACGTCAAAATGTGCAGACACTGTCGTGGAACTCGTAATATGTTTGCGTTTGAATATTTCTGGAACAAACTGAGTTCCGATGATCGAATAAGTGAAGTTAGATGCGAGTTTGCCCACGCTTTTCCTACTTATGGTTGCATATTAAAGCCAGCGAACCACGATAACGTATTCCTGGCGAAAATGCTAACCAAGATGACGCAGGATGAACAGCATCGAATATTCCGCGAAGAGCTGACTCTTGTCGTGAAAAACTTTTGGATTTGTTTGCGCGAGCCAAAGATAGCTATTTCGATTTGGTCGCGAGTTCGAGATCAATGCACTCACTTTCAGTTTATGAGAATGGTGCTATACATGATAGATTCCGAAATATTTGCCAGCAAAGAAGATATGAAATTGTGGGTGGATTTATGGAGCACAACTCCCGATCATCTCAAGCAGCGAGGTACCGAAATACCATGGAAAAGTGTGATAGCTGCGTTTCGCTTCTGCAGAAACCATTCGTCGAGTAGTTGGAAGTTTTTGTACGAGTTTCTGTCGTTCGTTGAGCCAAAAATCAGAAAAAAAGCGATGTGGGAGATGGATCCATCTGAATTAGAACCATATTTCGTCGATCCGGTTCTCATAATCGACATAATGACATTGTGCATTCCTAATGAATTCGAACGAGCGCACTTTCTGGAACGCGTTTTGAATTTGGAAACCACTCGAAAAAACTGCCTGTGCTTGATGAACGATGAAAAATTCGATACGATATCTCTCAAGGTGAAAATGTTCTCATCAAATGTGAATATAAGTCGAGAATTCGTAAAGCATTTGTTGGAAGCGATTGGAACCCAGATGGAAATTGTAATGTCAGATGACGAATTACCGATTCATATCGAAATTGGCAAATTCATCGTGAACTACGATAAATGGACAAAGTTGAGTAAATTCATCGATGAAACGTGCTCATCGGATGATGATCCGTGCTCATCGGATGATGATCCTCTTTGGGTACCGAATATGAAAAAGCAATTCGTCTCGATGTTTGCCACAGCTGATGGCTTCGTTTGGCAAATCAGTCATTTAGACGAATTGACCAAAGTCCTCGATGAAGTTTTCACCCCAGAAGAGGCCGAAGAATTCAAAAAAACATTGCTGAACACCTTCAAAAGTAGAATCATTACGAAGTTTAAATATTGGGAAAAATATGACGATAGGAAGTTCGTGGAATTTGTGTCGTGGTGTCTCGGTGATGCGAAGAAAATTGAAGAGTTTAGAATTAGCCTGTCTCGAGATATTGATTTAGATTCGATTTTTTCTACGATATGGCACGTTCTTCCCGCCAATAATTTGAGCGAGTATTTCGAAGTTCTGAATAAATGCTTGAGATTTTTTTTCAATGCGGATGAAGCGAAGAAATATAAAATACAAAAAATATACGACCTCGATGACAAGTTTCTCCTGAGCACGATTTTTCTGCCAATCATGGAGAAAAATTTGCAGCTAGTTTTGAGGCATGTTTTCGACAACGATGTTGGTGAAATGGAAAAATGGCGACTGAGCAAGCAGATGGATGAACAATTTATGGATGCGTATGAGGATGAAGATGAAGAAAAAGATGATTTTGATTATGAACATTATGATGACGATGATTTCGATAATGATGATAGCGATGAATGCGTTGAAATGGAATAAAGCCTTAGGTATAGTCGTAAATATGATGATGAGGTGATCTGTACCTCATTTTTTTATACATTGCGGTGGCGTCTTAAGGAATATAAAGGCAGGGCAATGCACTCGAATGGGTGGGTGGTAATGAGTGATCGATTAGGTTGTACATGAAATGGAATATTGAGAATATTTGTAAAAGCTTTCGTTCTCGGTTCGCTCGAACACAATAAATTCAATTATTTTCGTAAAATAATGGATATTTTTTTAATTTTATACATTTTTCATCTCACCTTGAACCAAAAATAATACCCACTTATAAAATACTACCTTGCATATATTAAATCTCGAAAACTAAGCCACCTGGAAAAAATGTATAGCTCTTAGGAGAAAAGGAATTTCAAACTCTACATTTTTCATCCCTTGCATTTTTTTCGTAGCATCCTTAGTTTGGCCAAAAAATCTTGATTTTTGTCAAGGAGGCTTAGTTTTTGATTATTTTGCAATCGAAGTTTGTTTCATTTTTGAAATTGCCAACTTCGTAAATATCCCATAAACATTGGATTGTTTGGCCGAACTAAGGGTGCTATGAAAAAAATGCAAGTGATGAAAATTGTTCAGCTTGAAATTCTCTTTCTCCTTCGAGCTATTAGTTTTTTTCTAGGGGGCTGAGTTTTCGAGATTCTTGCAGTCAAAATGTTTTTTCTTTCATTTATTTTCTAAAGCATCGACCTTGTAAGTGGAAAACCTTATTTTAGTGCCTGAAAATGATTTTGCAAGATCCTTCGAAATTCGAGTAATTTAGTAGAATTGTTTTGACCCTTTGAGAATGTGGGGGAGGGGGGTATGACGTAAATAGCCCTGGCCTATGAAGAAAAATATGAATAAATAAGGGAGTGAGCGAATATCTGTGTAGCCTCGCGTTTTTGAAATTCACGAGACGCCACTGATAAAATCATATAATATAATGAATTGATGATGATGAATTGTTCCTTTTTTAAAAATTACATTGTTTATTGATTAGAATTTTTTTATATACCTAGTTTTACTCATACTTCGAAGTAAATTTATTGCAGTATTGTGTGTTTGAATATTTTGAATGTTATTGTTCCATGTTGTTTTAAAAATTTCTAACTTGGTTCGAGCAAAAATCTAAACTTGGACTTTTTCGCACCTTCAATCGAATTCTGCAAAGGGACTTCCCTGATAAGATGATGAAATCGGCCCTTGACCCAAATTTCCTCGAAAGTTGTCCTAAATGTTACTTCAGATGTAAAAACTCATCACCGAAATTTTCGGCCCCTTACCCCCACCCATTCCAGAATTATCACCTCACCACAGGTCAATATGCGGTATCTACGGAGGGGGTGGGTGAAAAATTATGAAATTTTCACAGATTGTAGCCAATATGTGGATAAACTTGCGGAAATTTTATGAAAAAATCTAAAAAAATTTTCTATATTTTTTCCACATTGAAATTTTTTAAAAATTAGAAAAGAAAATATTAAGGGATGATATGGTTGAATTTTTTTCAAAATTTTGTAATGCTCTCGGGTATAACATTTTTTTTTTGAGACCCAAAAACGACGAGAACAATCTTTTAAAAAATTCAAATCTGAAAAAAAGTACTCATTTTATAAGTGGGGTGGGGGGGGGTGAATTTTTTTCGGGACGCAACCTCCTAGTTTGATGTCACTCCATGAGAGAATGATACAGAAAATTTTTTAGCCCGATTGATTCACATTAAACTAGGGGGTTGGGTCCAGCAAAAAATAGAATACCCCCCCCCCCCCCCCCCCCCCCCCCCCCCCCCCAATATAAAATGAGTAGTTTTATTCAGTTTTTAATTTTTTAAAGAATGTTTCCGTCGTTTTTGGGTCCCGAAAAAAATATATGTTATACCTAAGGGTATTACAAAATTTTGAAAAAAACATTCAGCCATTTCAAACCCCTCCCCCTACCCAATTTTTTTGGAAATTTTCAAGCGCAAAAAATTGAGAAAATTTTTTTAGATTTAAAAAAATCTACGAATGTACCGATATAGTGCCCAAAACCTCCTCCGAAGATATCGCGTATTGAAATTTTCATATATGGGGTGATCAGAGTGTCTACCGTTGTAGTATTTTTAATTGCAATATTATGGAATATTATTGATCCATGTTCGAAGCTCGAAAGTTCAAAATATATTGTGAATGAAAATTTTTAGTTTGTTCTTCGTTTTGTAATTCTATCTAACCTATGTATCTTTTTAAAAAAATAATTTTTCATCGACCTTCATTCAATGGACCGAATTCGACAATGTTGTTTCGTTCTCCTTCTGATGTGTAGTGATGTCGTTATCAATAAACAATAAAGCTCTTCTCTGATTACAAAGAAATATTTTAAAGGTGCGGGACATATTCAATTTCAAAATTGCAGCGGAGATGTTTTACGGACATTGCATTCAATCGGCATCATGTAGACTAAAGTTAAGTTAGCTTAGCGCTCAAGCGGCTCCATTTGCACGGCACCCCACCCCGAGCTTTCGATGCGAAATAGGTATAGGATAATTGTGACTGTTTATACCTCAAATTTCAAAACTCGTGTTCACCCCCTCCTGAAATATTCAAAAAACTGATTTCTGGGTCACTGTGGTGTTGAGGATATGCTACCAAAAAAAAGAACATTTAACTTCAGTTTGACTGAATGAAATGAAACTTTAGGCAATGTGTTTTTTGTGCCTTCAAACGAGCCACCACCCACCCACCTCCCACGCCACTTCACCTGATCATATCAAAAGATATAGGAGGGGAGAAGTTGGAAATTATGTAAAAAATGTTCTATTTCAGCATAGGATATGCTTTTAGTATGGATGGGTAATTCCGAGAAAAACCTGGCGAAATTCCTCAACGATGATTTTTAGGGCATTGCGAGGAGTGAGCACAGACGCCGCACGAACAGTATAAAAAGTATAAAATTAACTAAAAGACTGTGGCCAACGCCCAAAAATCAGGGTTCCCGCGAATCCGGATCCTTTTTTCTGTGGATCCGTGATCCAGGCCCACTCTTCAATACAATGATCCGTAATCTGTGATCCGGATCCTTTTAAAAAGGATCCGTATTTCGCGGATCCCAAAAAAAAATCAATTTGAACGCAAAATTCAATTGGTCAAGGTCCAAAAATAAATATTCAGCTTCACTTTTTGTCGAGAAAAAAATAATTGAAGCCATCAGACGTGATATTCACACTTTACGGTAATTTTCTTATGAAAAAAACAAGAAAATTTTAAAGGATCCGGATCACGGATTCTGGGTCTTGGATCCGTGATCCGTGGAAAATTGATGATCCGTGATCCGGATACTTTGTTCGCCTGGATCCGCGGGAACCCTGCTAAAAACAACGTAACTTGAAAATAACGATTCAATAACTGAACGAGAAATATTTGAGAACGTACATAACGATTCATTTCTTTCTGAAATCGGATTGAGGTTCGTGAATCACTTTGGGGTTAGGGAAGCATTCCAATTCGAGCAAAATAAACGAATTTATTCGACATAGAGCCCAGCGCCGAGTACAACTCGGCGGCGGCGTAGGCCCCAAAAAGGCTACTCAGCTGGCGGCGGCGCTTCTTATCAGTATTTTAAACTCGGCTTGTGGCGGTTGAATGCCATTTTTACATTATTTTACCCATTTTTACCAAAAATATAATTTTTTAACAGCTATTTTAAAAGATTTTGGAGTGGAATTACTGTAAGATTACGATTCTTTCAAAAATGTAGAGATTTCAAAATTTAAAAATGAAACAATTTTTTAGCAAAAATTCCTGAAGTATTGACAAGGACACAACATAATACAAAACGCTTATGGCAAAAAGCCTACAAACAAACGAAAGATTCACAGAGTGAACGACTTATTTTTTACATGTGCAAATCGATTCAAAAAGACCACACTCCTCCTTGAATCGAATTTGCCAGTTGAAAATAACAAGAAAACGAAAATTTAAAAATAAAGGAACACAATTACAAAAAAAAAACAGCACGACATGTTTCTTATTACTTAAACATTACCGGAAGGTTTCGATTTTCGGCTTCGGCGATCGTTTCGACTTATTGAGCTAAGTTGACGGCGACTTGAACGACAATCGAAGATATCGTAGTCGTGGACGGCGATTAAATTGCGAAGAGTGAGCGGTATAGTTTCGGATTTGATTGGGCGGCATCTCTCTCTTGCTCTTTTCGATTGGGTACATGCTGATTCGACGACTGGTTTGACGGCGGTCAAAGATTCGGCGTGTCGTCTCCATATTTCGGGCATTTTCGGCCTATGTGACCCGTTTGGTTACACCTGGAACACCGGATGTTGTCGCGATTGGCATTACTAAGGCTGCGCCTCTGAAAGTTCTCTGTTTGAAACCTTGACTTTTGAGCGAAGTTTCTTCTCGAGTTACCAGCGTTTCTAATAAACGAACTGTTAACTGATTTGTCGCTGCCAGCGCATCTGCTGCTGCTCGTAGATTTCCTAAATTACGTGGTAACGCATTTAGGACCCATGTCACTTGTTTGATTTCCAAAACCGTTTCGTCTAAACTGTCGAAGATGTTGACCAACGTTTCGAGTTCTTCGAAGTATGATTTCGCGTCTTTCATCTTCATTGTTTGAAGCTTCGTTCTCGTTTCGATGACTTTTGTAATGTCAGTCACGTTGTAGCGAGCGTTGAGCTTTGCGATGAGGTCGAAGGGGTTCGCACAGTCGGCATCTGAAAGAGCGCGGAGTACGCGGTCGTCCAAATGATTTATTATGACGTCGATGGCGATGGTTTTGTCTCTTTCCTTTGCGCCTTTCGGATTCTTCTTGGCTATCGAATCGTCAAGCCCTCGAGCTTTCAGCTTGATGGTTACGCGTTTCAACCATTGCGTATAATTTCCGTCGCCTTTGAAAAGGTGGGTGGATTGGACTACGGAATCGGTCGACATGACGGTGTCGTCAGAATAAAAAACGTGGACGTACGCTCACCATTGATTTTTACGCTGCTTTGTTGACCGAGAAGGCGAGAACATTCGAAACGCGGATTTTCGTTAACACTTCCGAACTAACACCACTTGAACCACGGCTGCTGATACCGTGAAATCGCATTGGGGTTCGTGAATCGCTTTGGGGTTAGGGAAAGCATTCAAATTCGAGCAAAATAAACGAATTTATTCGAAAGACATTATTACATGTTAAAACTACGATCGAAAGTAAGTAACGTAAACGACTTAAAAAATATAACATTATTCACGTTCAAGGACAGAAATAATACAAAACGCTTATGGCAAAAAGCCTACAAACAAACGAAAGATTCACAGAGTGAACGACTTATTTTTTAAATGTGCGAATCGATTCAAAAAGACAACACTTCCTCACCTATCGATAGGTGAGAAAGTGTTGTCTTTTTTTCTCTTTACACAAATCTCTGCTCTGTAGATCACAGTTTGATTAAAAGTTGGAGATATCTACTTGACATATTTTGAATGCTAATATCGAAATAGTAGAGTTGACCATCGGTGCCTGATTAGTCATTTGTGGATAAGTATGCATGTCTATGTTTTATGCTGAACAATTCTCGTATCTGTCTTGAAATCTTACGGAAAAAATACAACTTTCAGATACGTATTCGACTAAATCCACTCAATCAAGATGGATCATTTAACGAGCTTGGAGGAAATGGCGGATGATGAGTTTGAATGGAGAGATGACCGGTTGACGTACCAAGGATGTGTGCCTACTTTGAGCGAAATTTTTTCTTTCAACTTTGCATTGGAAATCTGGAACAGTTGCGTTCCACGTACCAGTCCAGGCATTACCGCACACGATAATTACTACTGCATGGTGTACTACCATTACTCTCCTGACAAAGACTACTTGAAAGAATCGAAAGAAGTGTTGACAAATCTAAAGCTGCCTCGGTCTATCGAAGAAATCACCTTAAATCGTATTCATATGATTCGTCGTAAAATTGAGGAACTGGCTGTTTTTTTTGGTATTGAAGTTTTTGCACCATCTTTACATAATTTTAGGGTCAATCGTGTCAATCCGGAATGGATGGCGTGGTATTCGAATGGAGAAATCGATTATAAAAAAATCGTATCGAACATGTTGTCGACGACCGAATTGAGTAGAATACAAAAATTCATCATTATGTGTAAATTTTGCAGAGTCGACGAAATAACAACAGTTTCACTGAATTCGCTTCCTCCTTGTTTTATTGAAAATATAACCTTTGGAAACGACGATGTAATGTTTTACTGGATTTGTTACTTGCGGAATGAATTGGACAAAATACCGTTGGGAAATTCCACGTCAGTCGACGCCCTAATGGCTGGAAGACGCTTTTCAAACGCTGTGGCGTTTGAATATTTCTGGAATCGAATGAATTCCGATGAACAAATAACCGAAGCGACGGGGAAGCTCGCCAACTATATGGCCATGGGAGAGTCTATAACAAAATACTTCCCCGTATTCTGGAAAACATTTATATCAAAAATGACACAACATCAGCAATATCGAGTATTCTGCGGAGACCCCGTTCGTATTGTGATATCTGTTTGGGTTTCTATGTGTCTGCCGAAGTGTGCAATTTCGATTTGGTTGCGAGTCAGAGATCAATGCACTGACAATCAGTTCATCTCATTGCTGAAATTGCTGTTGTCTTCCAGAATACCAACTTCGGAGAATGATATGCGATTGTTTATGGATTTGTGGAACGTAACTCCCGATTACCTCAAGCAGGAAGTTACCCAAATACTCGTGAAAGATATGATGAAAATGTTTTGTCGAGATATTACGCCGAGTAGTATCAAATTTCTGTTTGAGTATCTTTCCTTACTCAGCGCAGATGGCAAAAAAATGGCGATGCAAGAGATTTCACCTCAATTTTCAGAATTTTTCTCACAATCCCTTCTTATAATTGATTTAATAAAACTGTGCTATCCTGTTGACAACGAACGAGTGAAATTCCTGAAAAAAATATTGCGTTCGAAGAGCACTAAAAATCGTGGCCTGCGCTTGATGAGGGATGAAAAATACGGAAATTTATCTCTCATGTTGAAAATTCTCTCGCCCAATGTGAATTCTACTCGAGAATTTGTAAAGGGTTTGTTGGAATCTGGCAAGTCCCCAAAGGAACGTTTTGGATTGGTGACTGATTTTGCAAATTGGGAGTTTGTCGCGAACTACGATAAATGGACACTATTGAGTAAATTCATCGATGAAACGTGTGCATCTAATGAAAATCCGCTTTGGATATCGAATACGAAAAAGCATTTCGTTTCGATATTTGCCACCAATGGTCATTTTATTCACCATAGCGATCAGTTGGACGAATTGACTAAAGTGGTCGCCGAAGTTTTCACGTCAGAAGAGGCAGAAGTCTTCAGAAAAACATTGCTAAGTTATTTCCAAAGTAACATTGTTAAACATTTCGGCCAGTGGCAGTATAACGGTGAAAAATTCGTTGAATTTGTGTCGTGGTGTCTAGGTGAAGCCAGAACGGTTGAAGAATTCAAAACAATTGTGTCGCAAGATATTGATAATTTAGATTCGATTTTTTTTCTTCCGAATGACAGTTTTCTTAATTGTTTCGGTGTTCTAAATAAATGCTTGAGATCGTTTTTAAGCGAGGACGAAGTGAAGGAATATAAAATAAGAAAAATGTACAAATATAAGTATGAGACAATCGCGGACCAAATTTTTCGTCCGGATGTGGGAAACAACCATTTTCACCAACTTTTGCATTCTGTTTTTGACAACGATGTTCAGGAAATGGAAAAATGGTGGATGAGCAAGCAGAAAATTACGAATAAACGGAAACACCCCGATGATGATCGTGGGGAAGATGTAGATGCGGATGATAATGAGTAGACTGACATTTTAATAAACGTATTAAAATCGTAGATATGATGATGAAAGCGATTCGTTTTTTCTTTTGTTTTCGTATCATATTTTTTGATGATTTGACTGGTTTTAAAGTTATATTGTGGTATTTTATATTGGAATAATATTGATCCGTGTTCGAAGTTTGAAAGTTCAAAATATATTGTAAACGGAAATTTTTAGTTTGTTCATCTTTTTATATTTGTATCTATCCTACGTATCTTTTAAAAAAATTAATTTATCATCAACCTGGTTCCACAATGTTGTTTCGTTCTCCTTCTGATATGTAGTGATATCATTGTCAATAAACGACAAGGCTCTTCTCCGATTAAAAAGAAATATTTGAGAGCGGGGGATATATTGCGACTGTTGGCATAGGATATGCTTTTGCTATGGGTAATCTCTCGGAAAACGACGCTAACTTTTAAACGCAATGTCAGAGTTTTTTGGGCTTGGAAAAATTCTTAGATTTTCTTTTACTTTCAGGCATTATGTCAGTTTTTTTTGGACTTGGGAAATCCTTAAAATTTCACTGACTTTGAGAAATTCAGTGAGGCTTTTTTGGAATGTAGAAAATTTTCAATCGGCAAAAGCATATCCTATGTTTTATAGTTTCATGAGTAGCGTGGAAATTACGAGGACTTTTTTATACCTCAAATTTTAGAATTCGAGTTCACCATCTCTTGAAATATTCAAAAAACAGATTTCTTGTTTGCTGTGGTGCAGAGGAAATGCTACAAAAAAAAACATCTCAACTTCTGTTTGACTGATTGAAATGAAACTTAAGTCAATGTGTTTCTGGGCTTTCAAACGAGCCACCACCCACCAACCTCCCTCCCTACTTCACCTGACCACATGAAAAGATATAGGAGGGGAGAAGTTGGAAATCATGTAAAAAATATTGTTCTATTTTAGCATGGGATATGCTTTTATTATGGGTAATTCCGCGAAAAACCTGACGAAAGTGGTCGACGATGATTTTTGGACATTTTTTTAGACTTCTGTCTTTTTGGACTTGGAAAATTTCAAAGATGATGCTGACTTTTAGACATTTTATCAGACAAAGAATTTCGACTTTTTGAACTTGGAAAATTTCAGAAATCACGCTGTTTCAGACTTTTTTGGACTTGAAAATTTTTTAAGAATTTAGACGAATTTTTGGATTTGAAAAATTTCAACGATATGGACTTGAAAAATTCCGAGAAAGTTCAAATCAGACATTTCCTCCGACAGCTGTTTTAGTCCAGTCAAATTAGGGAAAAAAGGAAAAATTAGGTAGCAAGTGTTTTTTACGGGAAAACTGTTCATTGTGGTCCCAATAGTCTCCGCATAAAATCCTCGGTCCCCACCTGCCTCGTCACCTCGGCGGGGGGGGGGCGTGTTTCGTTTTTCGCAAATTACACGAAACCTTTGGGAGATAGCGCTGAAGGGGTGGTGTAAGAAAATAATCTACATAAAATTTCCTATAAAATGATGCAATGCATCGCACCCCACCTTCCAATATTAGACCTCCCAAGAGGGGTGGCAAATTGAACCTTTTTTTCAAAAAACTCGTTTTTCACGAATAACTCGAAAAGTTTCATGTAGAGGTAAAATTTGTGCGGAACAAAAAATGGTGTACGTGAAATTTCCTATGAAATGACACAACCACATTTCAGCCCCTCTCTCCGCCCTTCTCCAAGCCTCCCAAAATTGATGGGTACAGAAAAAAGTTTCAAACAAAAGTTGTTCATTTTTCAATTCTAGACAATAAAAGTTCTTATAGATTTTTCATTTAAACCATTAATTTGGAAAAAAACTGCTCTTAAAGCTGCAGCCCTCATTGCCAAAATTTGAAAAATTTCGAGTTTATTACAAATTCCGCCATTTTTTATCAAATAACTCGAAAAATAACAGCAAATTGAAAAAAACAGCTTCTTAAAACGTTGTTCCCCATTCTATTCTTTAAAAGATTATGTCATAAGTTGCGCCCTCACCATAATACAGGGGGTCATAGAAGGGGGATGAATCCTAAAAAATGTGAAAAAAAACATATTTTTTGTGAATATTTCTGAACATTTTAGAAGTTGTATTATTTTATGGGAAATTTCGCGTACAATATTTTTTGTTCTGTACAAATTTTACCTCTACGTGAAACTTTTCGTGTTATTCAGGAAGAACGACTTTTTTGAAAACATGTTCAATTTGCCACCCCTCTTGGTAGGGCAAATATTGGAAGGTAGGGTGCGATGCATGGTATCACTTTATAGGGAAATTTTATGTAGATTATTTTCTTATACCACCCCTTCAACGCTGAACTACAATTTGACATGTTTTTTCCTCGAATCATTTCTCAATACAAATGTGAAATTAAAATCAATCGAATTTCCAAAATAAAATTAGCTAATTTTTTTCAAAAAGAAACGGAAAATTTTTTCCAAGACGATTGCAGTATTGAAGCGGATATACATTCCATATTATTCGGCTGCTGCCAAAACGTGGTGACCCTTTTTCCAATGTTTGATCTTACAATAGAATTATTTACGACCAGTTTGATCGGACTGCTTAATCATTGAAATATTTTACATTTAAATAAATCAACTTAATCTTGAGGATTATTCTTAATTGTTCATGATAAATTAATTATTTTTCCCTTCACAACCCCACCCAAACTTAATAAATCTCAGTTTCATGGATAATTGCAGCTACATTGGCACAGGTATTTTACATGCCATTGTCGGAACTGCATAGTTGACCATCGGTGCTTGTTTTTTGATTGTGGATAAAATGCATGTTTACGTTTTATGCTGGAAAATGCTCATATTCGTCTTGAAATCTTACAAAGAAATACCAATTTCAGATATTCGACCGAACGCCTTCGTTCAAGATGGACCCTCTAAACAACTGGGAGAAATTCAAATATGGTGCGTTTGAATGGAGCAACGACCATCTGACGTTCAAACAATCCGTTCTTACACTTCGTGAAATTTCATCGTTCAAAGTTGCATTCGACATATGGAACGGTTGCGTTTCATGTACCAGATCCGGCAGAAAGATGTATGATAATTATGTTTGCAAGGAGAAGGGCTATTCTGGCCTTAAAAAAGACTACCTCGACGAATCTAAAGAATTGGTGATGAATCTAAAACTGCCTGAATTTTTCAAAGAAATGATTACTAATTGCCTTTGTACGATTGGTTGTGAAATTAAGAGATTTGTTCGGTATTTGAATTCTGAGAATGTTTTCTCGCGACATTTAGAAGAATGGCGTATTGATCGTATCGACCCCAAATGGCTATCGTGGCGTTCGATTGGCGAAATTGATTACGGAAAAACCGCATCAAACATGTTGTCGATGTCCGATGAACTGAGTAAAGTACAAAAATTCATCGTGATGTGTACATTTTGCAGAGTCGACGAAATAACAGCCTTTTCGCTATATTCACTTCCTTACCGTTTTTTCAAAAGTATAACTTACGCGAAAGAGGAGCTGCTATTTTATTGGATGTCTTATTTGCAGAATACATTGAAAAAAATACCGTTGCAACAGTTCACCTCCGTCGATGCCCTGATGGCTAGACGATGCAATTCTAACATTTTGGCATTTGAATATTTCTGGGATCGATTGAACCCCAACGATAAAATACGCGAAGCGACGTACAAGCTGAAATGTTACACGGAATTTTACAGAACCGAGTGGGTCGTATGGATAAGAAAATTACTAATCAAGATTTTAACCAGCATTACGCAGTATCAGCAATATCAAGTATTCTGCAAAGAACCAGCCCATATCGTGAGAAATTTGTGGTTTCGTTTTCACCAGCCCAAGTGCGCACTTTCGATTTGGTCGCGAGTGAAAGATCACTGCAGTGCAAATCAGTTTGCAGAATTGGTGCAATGCGTGTTGCGAGCCAATTTGATTATTTCCGAGGAAGACATGCGATTGTTCGTGGATTTGTGGAATGAAACCTCTGATGAACTGAAGCAAGCAGTTGCACAAATACCTGAAGAAGTAGTGATGACTGCATATCGCCGTCACCGTAATAATTCTCCGAGTAGTTTCAAGTTTTTGTACGAATTTTTATCGTTGGCCAGTCCATGTTCCAGAAAAAGGGCGATGCGGCTGATTTTATCTCAATTATCTACACATTTCGCTCATTATCCTCTCATGGTCGATATAATAAAATTGTGCTATCCTGTTGAGGAAGAACGAGTGAAATTCCTGACAACAGCATTGCATTTGAAGAGCACTCAAAATAAAGGCCTATATTTAATGAAGGATGAAAACTTTGCTGGTTTATTTCTCATGTTGAAAATTGTCTCGCCGAATCTCGAAGCTAATCGAGAATTTGTGAGTGAATTATTGAACTTGGCCAAAAAGGGGATCAACGCGGTAGTTACAGAATGTGCCGATACAAAGTCCAAGTATATTAAAATTAAATTTCAAAGTTGGAAGTTCGTCGTGAATTACAGTAAATGGACAGAATTGAATGAATTTATTGATAAAACTTGCGCATCCGATGACGATGAGCCATTCTGGGTATCGAATGTGAAAAAACAATTCGTTTCTTTGTTTGCTACTGCTGATGGGTTTTTTTGGCATATCGGTCTTTTAGACGAATTAAGTAGAGTGCTCGAAGAAGTTTTCAGCCCGGAAGAGGCGGAAGATTTCAGAAAAAAATTACTAAATACTTTCACAAGTTCTATTATTACGCGGTTTAAATTTTGGGAAATGTATGACGAATGTGATTTCGATGAATTTGTGTCGTGGTGTCTCGCTGACGCGAAGAAGACTGATGAATTTAAAATAAGTTTGCCTCGAGATGATATTTTAGATTCTGTTTTTTCTTCGACTTGGTACGCTTTTGCTTTTGGTGATTTGTGTGAAATTTTTGAGATTCTGAATAAATGTTTGAGATTCTTTTTGAGTGTCGATGAGGCGAGAAAATATAGAATACGCAAAATTTACGACTTGAACGAGAAGTTCGGTTTAGGTGTAATTTTCCTGCTAAATAAGGAGAAAAATTTGGAGCTAGTTTTGCAACATGTTTTTGACAATGATGTTGAGGAAATGGAGAAATGGCGACTGAGTAAACAGAGTATTGTGAATAAAGGATAGCATACGGGCGATTATGAGGAAGAAGATGAGAATGAGGATGTGATAAAATTGAATTGGTAGATGTACAAGCACAGATGCTCATGCTTATATTTAAAGATGACGATTGTGGGTGATTTGTTTGTTTGTTTTGTTTTAGAATCATATCCTCTAAAAGTTAGATTACCTACTTACAGAGATTAAGTTTTTATATCGTTGTTTATATAAATTGTGCCTTGTCTGAATTAAAGTTATTGTAATATTATTCTGCGTTTGAATATTATTGTCTCATGTCTGAATTTCATTGTTGTTTTTCAAATCTCGTAACGTGCTGCGGAATACGAACAAAATTCTTAATTTAATTCTTCAATTTATTTTGTTATATCTACTTTTTTTTTTAGAAATAATAGTTTCATTTAATGTTCCTTCTGGAGTTTGATGTAATTGGCCGAAAAGCTGGGATATAGGTGATTGAGATCAATTTTGAGAATTCCATTGATTTGCAACAAAAATTTGTCTATTTTTTTCAAAACGTAAGGACGCACGTGAATTGTTTCACGTATGTCTTTTGGCTGTTGAATATCTTCCACGCATTTAAAATACACGCAAAGTCAAGATCTTTGAATTTTTTTCCAACTTTACATGATGGGTCAAAAAATTAATGATCTACGGACTTCTTCACCTGCCAACATTCATATTCAAATACAAAAATCTCGGTAACACAAATTTTCGACAGAATTTCGTGACGAATTAAGAAGAAAAATCCGAAAAGTAATTTTATGATACACAAATCCCAAGTAAAAAAAATTTGCAATTTCTGAAATTTTTTCAAAGTCGAAAAAGTCAGTTTCAGTCAAAATCGACAGACCAAAAACTCGATTTTTCAATTTTTTTCAAGTCCAAAAAATCATCCTGGGTCGCTACGGATCAAGTACCTACAAATATTCAAAAGACAATTCACAAATGTACAAGAAATAGGAATCTCTGAAAGTTTTCAAATTTCGAAAAGACAGTTTTTTCCATTTTTTTCCAAGTCAATGAATTTTTGTCATGTCCAAATTTTCAGTATGCCCCCCACTCCTCCAGCCTCAAAACATTCCTACTTGATACAGAATCTCTTGGAATTTTTTCAAGTCCACAAAATCATTTTGGGTAACAAAATTTCGGGACGAATTTTCGTGATGCCCAAATTTTTGGGATGATCCACTGCCATAAGACATTTCAACATGTCAGAAATCTGACAATTTTTTGAAAAATTTTACCTTGTGGGTGAAAGAATTTTTTATTTAGTCCCGGTCAAGTGTCAAAAGATGAAGGGTGCATGGTGGTATTTATTTTGGAAATTTTTTGGAGACCCTCCCTCCTAAATAATCCTATTTCTTAAGGGTATGCTCTCCCTATCAAATTGGATTTCCTATCTTGTGATTCTAAGCAGCACAAAAT
>FIZU01059362.1:0-21126 GCA_900064475.1 Pseudococcus longispinus
TGTTACACAAAACTCAATGAAGTACCTACTGTATAAATTTCATCGAATTCGTACGGTTAGTTTGGGAGAAATATGGCGTCAAAGTCGAATTATACGATTTTTGTTTTGCAATTACCCCACTACACCTTAGTCATTTCTTTTTTTTGTCAAACTTGTGAATATTTTAGTCAAAATTGTCATTTCAAGGTAGAAATCATCTTTTTGGTCATTTTAGGTTTTTTAAAAATTTCACCAAGGAAAATATTACGGTTGCATATTCAGAATTCGTATACGTTTCAAAAAGTCTGACAAAATGTCTAAAAGTTGAAAATGTCAGATGGATGGATGGGTAGTATGGAAATGATCAGGGGGAGGGGATCCAGGGGAGCTCTTTTGCTTATTAAGTTGAAATAACTGGGCCTTGTTTTTACAACTCTTGAAAAATTTTTGATTAAAATGCTTTACCAAGGGATTCTAATGAAAAATTACCTCAAATCTTCGAGTCCACCTATGCCGTTAATTTTTCGGAGTGAAACACATTCATGACGTTAGAAGTGCCAGACTTTTGAAAAAATTGTTGGCCCAGTTACCCGGAAAAATGGAGTAACTGGGCCATATGACCACAAATATTCTTCAATGGAATTTTAGCATAGGATATGCTTTTGCTATGGGTGATTTCGTGAAAAAACTGGCGAAATTCCGTTTTGAAATTCCGTCATGATGATTTTTAGGCATTTTGTCGGACTTTTTTGGATTTAGAAAAATATTCAGATTTCTATTGAATGACTTTTTAGAATTGGATTTTCGGAGTAATGCTGACTTTTAGACATTTTGTCAGACAAACAATTTAGACTTTTTAAACTTGGAATAGTTTATAAATCTGGGTAACTTTCTGATATTTTGTCAGGCAGACTTCTTGGATTTGAAAAATTTCAGATAATATGCTGACTTTCAGACATTTTGTCAATGACTTTTTTAGACTTGGAAAATTTTTTAGATTTCCATGACTTTTTGGACCTTGAAAACTTCAGAGTAAATGCTGACTTTTAGACATTTTGTTAAACAAACAATTTAGACTTTTTGGACTTGAAAAATTTCAATGAAATTTCAAATAGGTACCTATCAAATTTTTATGGATTTGAAAAAATTCAATAAGCAAAAGCTTATTATATTCAACTTAGTTTCACATCAGGCATGTACTTCAGTCTTCTTTGAACCAATAACTCGTAACACCAATCACCATATCAAATCTGTTGCATCCAAGAAGGGGAGGAGAATTAAAAATGGTGGACGCTGGTAGGTTTATTGCCATGCAACTATCAAATTTTGCCCAGATGACTTTGAGGTAGTTTGGAAAAGGCATGGCCCAGATACCCCGGTAGTCCAGTTATCCCAACTTGCATTATATCCAACATATTCTAATTGATCACTTTTTGATACGTTTGTGTCATATTTTTGATCCATTTCTGACACTTTTTAATATATTCATAATTTTCCATTTTTTTAATGATGGTACCATTCATTCTGATAACTTCTACGAAATTTTCAATATAAAATGAGGTACTTCAATTCAACTCGATTTAACCATCAATTGAAAAGTCTTTAAAATTGTAATTATTTTGTGAATATTCTTAATTTGATAATAACTCACTAGATAGTATATTTTTTCAATGACAATCAAATTGTTTTTAAAAAAAAACACTCAACACCAGTGCTTTACTAGCAGGTAAAGGTACCCATATAAACACTCATACATACTACATATGCCTCATACGTGTATGCTATACCTAAATCCATACACTTATGTAACTTTTTACACATGTCGACCTTTAAAATACCACCTTATAGGCATTGGGTACCCTTTCGTGTTACGTATAGGCAGCCTTTGCCTGCACAAACCTTACACGTTGAACCGTCGCTCGGCGTCGCATACATCGATACATTAACGTTCGCACCAATACATTAACACAACCCGGGGCAAAAAATTTTTCAACCGTGAAGAGTTTTTCTTCGAGCAGACATAGGCAGCGAATCTTAACCCGATCCCATCATTGGTTTAATTGTATCGGTATCGCTGTTTAAAATGTCAAACCTTACCTCCAGGGAAATATAGGATGTTTGCATTTAGTTCACGTGCTCGCAGGTTCGTCACAGCCGAGTTTTCTGCTTGCACAATCTATACTGCGATAGATTTCTCGCACATTTAACCTCGCGTCTCCGCAATTCGCAGTCTATACATTTACTCCGCGAGAGGCTTTTAAACGCCGACAAATTCCAAGTTCGATGTATATAGGAAGCTGCTACATCGCCAACAATACTTACCCGTAGATTCGGAAACAAAAAAGTACAACGATCGTTTTAACGCTATCGATTCGTAATAACAATTACACATTGTGCTAGACCGAGTGAGAGGAGGGTCATTCCTAAAGGTACCATTCGCGTAACAAATCTCAGAGACACCTTTCCTCGACGGTATCGTTAACCCGTTGGTGCAAGATGTTCTCGCAAATTCCGATAAACAAACGACTGCTGCGCCCTGCCTCACTCCCACTCATCTATACGCCAACCGACGAGTAAATTCTTACTCTTTAATGGAATTTTTTAATGGCTCGCATAAATCTAGAAAAGAACTGCTTTTTCTCTCGCACTATACCGCACCATACGCTAATGAAATTTTATGTTGGGTTTTTCAAAAGAGAGAAAAAAAAAACAAAAAAACACCAACAAAAACTTGTGTAATATTAACTATTTTGAATACATTCTCTCGTTCGTATTATATAAGCTCAAATAATTCATCTTATACGAGCGGTGCGAAAAAATTAACTTATTTTCATCACATATATGAAAGGAAATCGTCAAGAAAAAAAAAAAGTACTTCAAGCAAATTTATACCACGTTGTGGAAAAAGTTTTAACGAGCGACACGAACCAACGTTTAAAGTATAAACGAAACCTTGTTTCTTATTCCTTACGTGACGCTGCAACAGTTTGCTTATCTAATTGCAACATTAGGATTTAAAAAATTGCCACTCTTATAATCCGTAGGTTTTATACGTACCGGAGAATATAGGGTTGGTGCTATACGCCAGCTCTCTCTCTCTCACCAAGAGTCTGTAGTTTTTTTTTGCCTGTCTTTTTCTTCCACCTTTATAACCACAAATAAGGCGAAATATCTTTTGGAATTTAAATTAAAATTAAACCGAATATACGAGCTTTTAAATCAAAACGCGTACCAATTTTTACGACCATAAAATGCCAACTAAGGTAATATTCGCTGGCAAAAAAAAAAGAAGAATGTGAAAAGGTAGGAAAAAAACAAGAGGAAGGAATACCATCGTGTAGTATTCATTTGTCCATACTTAGAATTTGAAAACCAGCGATGTACTAAATTTAGGCTACTTTTTAATTAAGTTTGCGTTTTTTTTTTCAATTAGTTCTTTAATTTTACGTACTTTCTGCAATTCGGTGTATATTGTAATGCGTTGCAAATTTATGTATACGCCGACTCTGGCTTCATACCCCATTTTTGGCTAAAGGATGGCGCGTTTATGGTAACAATTTATGACTTTTCACAATCGTCTATAATTCCTTGGGCGGTAAACGATATACCTAGACTATATTATACACGCGTAGACTATACGTACATAATGCGTATACAGTATAAACGTATACGTATCGTATCTAATGTATATAACATACGGATAAACGCAGCATGCGTATTTTATACCCATGTATACCAGCTTTAAACTACGCTATTTATGCTTTTAGCTTAATTCGTTATTCGGATTAAAGAGCGCGATACGTTATTGTGTGTTTGTGCTCGCAATTTCCCTCATCCACTTTCCATCGGTTTTTGTTGCCATCGCTGGTCTAAAGAGTTAATCTGTCGACACGCCGGATAATCGTTTCGATTAAAAATTCTCTGTCGCGGAGTGATAATCGTCGAGTTAATTCGTAAATTTATACAATGGGCGCATGAAACGAATGAAATGTTCGAATTTCCAACTGAACAAGAATTCCGTACCCGGAGACGTAATCGAGTACATATGTGGGAGGAGGGGTGTAAAAATGACTAAAGTTGCGTAAAAATATTCAATTTTCCATTTCATTGGTTTAGGGGTAGGCAATCTGACCTACTTTTTTTTCAGTATGACAATTTTTTCCTAGCAATACTGATTTATTACGATTTTACAAACGAAACATGGTGGTTTTTTCGCCCTTAAATTTTTTGTTTACTTTGTTACGTGATATGAACGAGCGGAAGAGCAATAAATTTTGAGTAAATGAATTTTCAGGGATCATAATGTACATATTTCAGATGATATTGAAATCAAAGCATTCTCTTTTGTGATATTTTTAAGCAAAATTCATTACATATCGAGTTGGAGGCACCTGGCAACAAATAACTTTTTATCTGATTTAAAATAGATTTTAAAAAAGGGAAAAAAAGGAAGAAGAAGCCAAAAGTACCGCCCGAGCGAAGAGAGAGATTTTTGAAAAGTAACAATTTTTGTCAGAAAAATGGATTTTTTCACGTCAAAAACGTTGTAGAAATAGTTAAAAAAAATTATATTCGCGTTTTCAAGTTAGGCTTTAAATCCACGTTAAATTTATTTTAAATTGATCCTATGGAAGTTGATCAAATCTAGGATAGGCGAACCAATCTACTTGACAGAAAAACATTAAACCGCATATGTTTTAGGCCTAATTTTTAAATCCAGTTGGTAAATCAGATCTCTAAGTTTTTCCGAGCTCAAAGAATAAAAATATCTGAAATTATCAAAGTCCGAAAAGTAATTGAGAGATTGCTAGTTTTTGAATTTGGAAAATTTGAAAATTCTGACTTTTTGAACGAATCTATGAAATTTTTCAAGTCAACAAGTCAGAATCTCAAAAGTCAGATGTCTCAAAATTTCCAAGTCCAAAAAATCAGAATTTTCAAATTTTCTGCTTCCAACAATTCATCTGTTCGCATCTCATGAAAACCCATTATACCTGCATTTTTTTGTTAATCAATGATCACTAATCCAAACCCTTAGGTACTTAGAATCATTTCAATATTTGAAGGAATTTTGTCGAAAAACAGCCGAAATTCGTGGAGTGGTGGGGGGGGGGGGGGGCAATTAAAAAAAAAAGGAAAAAAAAAAAAAAAGGTGGGGGGGGGGGGGGTCAATTAAAAAAAAAGTGACAAAAATTGGTGACCAAAAATTTAAAACTATCCAACTTAATGATGTTGTATTATAATGTCCTTCTTAAACGAGAAATGCTAAAATTGAAACCAAAAAACTCGAAAAATTTCACACTATCTTATTGTACATGATGTTCCAGTAGGAGTGCACCGCCTTCAAACGAGAGGTGCAGCTACCTTAACCACATAATTGTGCGCATGTTTTCCAACTCCAAGATTTGAAGGGTAAGGTTATGCACTGGTCATGGTAGTTTTTTCAAAACGTTGTATCTCTGCTGATAATGTAGGTAGATAATTTTTTTTGAAATTCTCTTATATGATTTTTTAAGCTCTACAAAATGAGTTATATTCTTGTTTGGTCTAGGTCTGAAATTGAAGGAGATACAATGATTTAAAAAAAAAAAAATTGTAAGCTTTATAACTCCTTCAATTTAATCTTGTAGAAGCTATAGTTTTGAACTTTTTGAGCTTTACAAAATGAGCTAATAATGTTTTGCCTAACTGTAAAATTGAAGGAGTCACAACTGTTGAAAATATAAAAAGTGCATAATGTTAAGTAACTTCTCAAAATTTATTTTTTCCTTGCAAAAAATTTTCAAAGCTTCTCATGTTTTTCGCAAAAAATTATTAGCTCATTTCGTAAAGTTCGAAAATTAAAAAAAAAAATGGCCCGTAGATTGAAGAAGTTATGAAGACTACAAATGTTCAAATCTTTGCAGCTACTTTAATTTTAGAGATAGGTAAAACATGAACACGCCTCTGTTTGTAGAGCTTTAGAGGTTCTATGTATGTACAAGTTTCAAAAAAATATTGTCTATCTATATTACGAGCAGAATTACACCGGTTTGAAAAATCATTTGGGCTAGTGCATAATTTTGCTCCTTCAAATTTTGAGATCAGCAAAGTTGCATACACTTATGTGGTTTGGGTAGCTGTATCTCTGGTTTGAAGGCGGCGCACTCATACCAGAACACCCTGTAGTATCTCATAATTTAACAAAATGCTGCACGTTATATTTTGAGTAGTGAGATCAATTTTTGAAAGTCTGTGATTTAGAATATAATGAATTTCGAAAAAATTATGTGCTGGTCTCGTGAAATTTCAAAGAAAACATGAAAAAATATAATTACCTATTAAAATTTTTAAAAACTATCTGACATTTTTGAATTTTTGTTTAATTGCTCACAAAAAAAGAATACGAGTACCTATATATGTTAGTGTTTTGTACCATCTGTGAAATGATTTATACAAATCATAGCAAAAGTCTTCTATTGTTTTGTGTTACGTTAAAATCCTGAAAAGTACATTGAAAAATTTTCTTTTTTTAAGGAAAATTTGAGTACATTCTTATTCGATTCTTTTAAAAATTTGAAATTTGTTGAGTTTTTAATGTAATTTTTTGATTTTTTCCTCAGTTTATAAGCCAACTCATTAATCGATATAGGTGAAAATGTTTGGTTACACGTTGGAAGGTGCATTCCTCAGAAATTTTTTTTTGGCATAGTTAGTCATAATGAAAGATTAAAGATCAGGTCAAGAGATGAATATTAGGTAAATTTATGAAAAATCTATGAAAGATTTTTGACAAAATTGAATTAGGAGGTAAGTTGTACACTGATTTTTCAATTATTCACACAGACGTATGCTTTTGTACCAACGATTCATGATGACCTAACCATAAAAAGAGTTTTTTCATAGAATGCATTATGCACCAATGCAAACGAAAATTTCCCAGTTATTCCGTTTGTTGAGCTGAATAAATAATTTAAAATGTTGAGAAAAATTTTGAATGCGCATTTTTTCATGAAAATAACGTTGTCCTAGCAGTTTAGAAATTCAACGAACCTATACTGACACAGACTCAGTATCCGTTGCATTTATTTCCACCCTGAAACACCCTGCACATTCCTCGGACTAAACGTTTCGCTGAACAATTTATAACAACGCATTGGCATTTTTGGATTTCCTACCCCATCCAAAATCCTCATTAATGAACAATGCTGTAAAACACAACAACGCGGAAAAAAAACTTAACAAAATCGGGTTTTACATGAACCAATGTGGTTATTTTTTATAGATATATTTTTTTTGGTGTATTTTTTGTACCCCATTTTCGCAAATAACTCGCTAACGATTATATCAAAAAAGTTTGATAATATGCGGCGAAAGTTTTAATCCGGCCATCCAAGATTTGGCCTTACACAATATAGACAACGAGCGGTTAAACGATATTCTTTTTTTTTAAATGTTGGTTCGCGAAACGAGGCAAAAAAAGTTTTCCAAATATTATTACTCCATATAAAGCGAAATTTCCACCGACAAGTTTTCAAATACGGGTCATAAAAGCTCGCGTATGTATACTTATAGTAGATCTAGGTATATTTATTTTTCAAGCGAGCAATTTTTTCCGTTCCACGATGCGCTACAAAAATACGATATTTGTGGCCTTTAAAGACTTAGGCCAGGAACAACATTCGTACGACGAAATCGCGAAAGCCTTGAACAATCGTTGCGAGAGAAAACATAATACTGCGGAGGAATGATTTTTCGGGCTGTTTGGTCGTGCTGGAGAAATGCTTTCGGAAGAAGAGAGAGAGAAAATGAATTTTACACGAATGAATAGACGAGAGAAGACCTATGGTAAGTACATGAAAGTGCGACCCTTTACCTCATTTACGAGCCACCAGGGAGACATTTGGCGTTACCGTTACGTATGACTAACATGATATTAAAGGCGTTTTCCAGATCTGCATATAAATCATATTTTTGCATAGAGGTTTTGGCCTTGTGCTGGTATGAGCGTGCGAATAAAAAGTGTAGAGAAGGGATGAAACGGAGTGGGCTCACCTCCCTCAAATTATCTTCGAAAAAATTGACAAATTATTCTACGTAAGTCTTGGGTTTCTATAAAAAGAATTGATCTAATGACTTCAAATGTAGGTGGGTATGTGTAAATTGATGAATTTTTGTTGAATTGCGACATATTAATTGAAAGTAAAAGAGATGATGTGAAATTTTTGAGGTTTTTCGAATTTAATTTCAACATTTCTCTTTCACGTTTGGTACTGTGACGAAATTTCATTAGGTTAGATAGCCTGACATTTTTGACCACCAATTTTTAATGTCAAATCTTGTTTTTTTGAAAATTTCAATCAGCAAATTTCTCATGTTTACCCTTCGAAATTTTAGCCTACTTCACGTCTCCAATACATATAGAGTGAGTTCAAGGTTTAAATGAAAAAAAATTCTTAAGGCGTTTGAGATTAACTCGACTAGCAGACGACCTCATATTGGCCTTCGAGTTATATTACAAGAGTGAGGAAAAAAATAGCCCAGTATTGGAAGCTGCGTCATATTGACACGATAAAATTATTAACGCCCGAATTTTCTCGCTAACTGGCGCGTACTGAATAATCGAAAAAAATTACTTTTTTTCTGGAAGAGGAAACCGAAGCAGGCGCGATGAAATTTATTAATATTCTGTCCACTCTCACGGGGATCACTTTTATCTGTACAACAGTTGCCTGGAACTTTGTAAGGGAAAAGTTTATCACTAACAAAGGGCATATACTTGGGCAGAGTTGCTGTCTAGGTTACAAATATAAATCATATTTATACTCGGACCATACGCGATGCACGTGTTTCTAGATGTCTTTATGAATTCTTCTTGCAATGTACACAAAGTTGTAAAAATACCGCCACGGTTGCGACTCCAATTAACCCCGGACCGAAGCGATAGTCCGGTGTTAATTTGTGGAAAAAAAATTCGCCGCGGATAGTTTTTCACCTCGTGTATTTAATCGAATAGGTTGATGGCCAGTCGAGGTGCTGCGAAATTTCATCCCGTCGGTTTTTTTTTTCATTACTTTAAATGCGGTTATCAATCAATGACAGTTTCATAGCTCCGCAGATTGGCGCGCTGATTAACGCAAGACAAGCCAATTATCTATTCGAAATAATTAGCCAGCCGACGTGTCAAAGATAAAGGCTTGCCTCAGGTAATTTATTACGAATTCGTCGCATATTTCGCGCCAACGCGAAATCCAGGTGAAGGGTGGAAATGAATTTGATGTAGGGCCATTCCACGCAGGTATAAAAGCCAATTATAGTACCCAATTTAGCACCAGAAATATAGGTACTCAACGTACTCAAAATTTTGATTTGTTAAAAATCCATCTGTAACGATGCAGACGTGACTTTAGTTTTGATTGTTGTCGGATGAAGATGTACATGGCAGAGTAAAGAGTAATATTACATGCTATAGGTTTGTCACGCTATGTATTTATAGGTTTTTATGTGTATCAATTTTTGGTACATACAAGATGGGGCTTTTATTGCTGTGTCGCCGCAGCACTCGCCGCAGTTACGGGGAAAACTATTTCTGTAGCGTTTGCTGAATTGCACGCGTGGTTCGAATAACCGCACACAATAAATGATGTTGCAGTTTAATGGCTCGTAATTTTACCACCAGCTATTTGTACGATTTTCTGCGTGCTCGCTGCATATACTATAGCGACATCTTCTGTTTTAAAAGTCATTTTACGAGGTATACGCAATGCGTAGTACTTTAGTGTTTAAAGTTGCTGTTTTGAATAGGTGCGCGACTTTTGTTACGAAAGTTTGCCGAGATCGTAGAACCTAGATTTGAACTTTGGATGGATGTGTTTGAGGGTTACGTGGAGTTGTGGTATAAGAAATCGATTTTCTCTATTTGTTTATGAAATCCCTCCCTGAGTATGTGAAGCTAACCACGAGCTGTAAATTTGGTTCGTTTGTGCGTTCAAGTGCTTCAGTCGATGATCTGTCTACAACTCCAGAAAATTCTTGCCGAAGAGCTGCGATGGTAGTTTCAAAAATCGCTAAAACACGTCAAAAAATGAAATTTCTATTTGATAAGGGTCAAAATGCTATGAAAATCGTGTAGATACGTAGTGGGAGAAACTGCTGTACTTTGGGCAGTTTTTATACATTTTTGGCATTTGTGCGCTTACCAATTGGAGGAAAATTTTCAAAAGTGGATTTCCATACTACCCATGAAACTATAAAAAATGGGATACGCTTTTACTTATTGAATTTTTCAAGTACACAATTGAAATTTTCTTGAAATTTTCCAAGTAGGTTTACAAAAAGTCAGTCGAAATCTGAAAAATTTTCCAAATTCAAAAAAGTCTGGCAAAGTTGTCTGACAAAATGTGTAACTTGAACTCTCTCGAAATTTTTTTAGCTCATAAAGTTAAAATTCTCCAAATCCAAAAATCCATTTAAATTTTTAAAAAAATTTCAAGTACAAAAAAGTCTGACAAAATGCCTGAAAATCAGCGTGATTTCTTAAATTTTAAAAGTTCAACAAGTCTGCCTTACAAAATGTCGGAAAGATACCCTAATTTCTAGAATTTTTCAAATTTAAAATGTCGAAATTGGTCGTCTGACAAAAGATTTTAAGTCAACATGATCTCTGAAATTTTCCAGTCCAAAGAATCAAAGGAAATATGAAAATTTTTCCAATTCCAAAAAAATTTGACAAAATTTCTAAAAGTCAAACTCTGCAACTTTCCAAGTCCGAGAAGTCTATCTCACCTAATGTCAGGAAGCTACTCTGATTTCTAAAAATTTTTCCATTCAAAAACTCTCAATTGTTTGTCTGACAAAATGTCTAAAAGTAAGCTCTAGGTAAAAAAAAGTCACTGTCATTTCCATACTACCCACGAAACTATAGAACATAGGATAGATATGCTTTTGCTTTTTGAAAATTTTTTACAGTTCAAAAAAGTCTAACAAATATTTCTTAAAGTCAGTGAAAATCTTATCATTTTTCAAGTCCAAAAAAGTCTGACATTATGTCTAAAAGTCAGCGTGACGGAATTTCGTGACGGAATTTTCCACAAGATCACTCCCCATAGCAAAAGCATATCCTGTGCTAAAAGCTGTCTGACAAAATGTCTGATTTTAAATATCTTGAAATTTTTTAAGTCAATAATCCTGAAATTTTCCAAGTCCAAAAACTTATTTAGTGCACATTCCAGTCAAACATTGTCTGACTTTATCTAGTTGGAAGTTTAAAGAGTCGAACACAGTGTTAACATGTCTCGTGAAATGTCTAAAAGATAAATTTTGAAACAATCTGATTTGTCCAAGTTCGAAAGTCAACTGACCACTTCATAAAATTTTTCAAAATCGAAAAAATCTGAATTTCTGAAATTTTCCAAACCTGAAAAATCGTTTGAAATCTGAAGAAAATTAGGTCCACAAATTCTAAAATAACCTGACAAAATGTCTGAAAGTCAGCGTGGTCTCTAAAATTTTCAATTTCCAAAAAGTCTGAAGTGTTTGTCTGAAAAAATGTCTAAAAATTAGCATGATCTCTGAAATTTTTCAAGTCCAAAAAATGAATTGAAATTTGAAAAATTTTCAAGTCCAAAAAAGTCTGGCAAAATGTCTAAAAGCCAGCGTTAGATAAAAAGCTGCGTCTGATGATATTCTGATTAGAACTTTTCTTAACATTTTTCAAGTCCATTTGGAATTCTTAAAAATTTTTCATGTCCAAAAAAGTCTGACAAAATACCTGAAATTCAGCGTGTTTTCTGAAATTTTCCAAGTCCATGAAGTCTGCCTGACAGAATGCCGGAAAGTCAGCGTGATTAATTTTCTGTCCAAAAAATCAAAATTGTTTGTCTTACAAAATGTCTAAAGTCAGCGTGACGGAATATCATAACGTTTTTTGCAGGTTTGGTCATTGCAAAAGCTATCCTATGCTGAAACTTATGGAATTTAATCTCAAGGTAATTTTGAGCTGAAATCATAAAAAGGATGTCAGGAAATTGAGGGGAGGACAAAAATTAATTTTTCAACGTTATTCAGTAAGGTATCAGAATCAAAGTCTTTAGATCTCTTCAGTCTATTCCGGATGTCATTTCACCAATAAAAAAACCAAAAGAGGTCCCAATGAGGACTGGGCCTCACTAAAATTTTTGGAAATATTTTCTTTTGATGTTTTTCGTCATCAGAACCCCGCTTCTGTGGTATTTTTTACTATTATTCTGAGTGGAAATACACCCCGTTGTGCTCTTCTTTTGTTTTGTATGCATTTAATAACACCAAAAAAACCTTGCTCGATAACGTCAGAAAATATTGATTTTCAGCCTGCTACCACCTCTCAAACTGCATGAATGATTCGACATTTTTGCTTAAAAGTTCTTAACAAATGGATTCCAGAGGTAAAAGAAATACACTTTGATATTCAATTCAGGATCGACCTACTCCCAGTTGGTTTTTGAGAATGAAGTACCGCCAGTAACGAACTCAAGAAGTCAAAAACTATATGTTAAGATACCTATCTTACTGGATGGTGTCGAAAAATTATGAATTTTGGTCCCATAACCTCTTTAACATTTTTTTAAAATGAATTTTCAAAAAAAAAATTTTTAAACTAAAATAAGCTTGGGCAGCTAAAAAATGTTTTTCATCTGTTTCGCGTCTTCAATGCCAGTTCAAATTGGGGATGAAGAAGATTCTATATCAGATTTTTCGAAATTCAATTTTTGAAAGTCTTTTAAACCCCTCATTCTATTTTTCCAAAGTTGAATGTTAGACTAAATCAATCATCAATTATTACTAGCTACCAGAATATCCCCCCCCCCCCCCAAAAAAAAAAAACTAAAAATCTCAATGCTCTACATAGTTTGTTTTCTAGCTAGTTTGTTACGTAATCGTATTGGTGCAGTTTATACCCATTAATCACGAAAAGATTACGGAAAGGTAAACTTTTCCCAAAGTTTAATGAATATTCTCTGATAAGCTTGTGTAACGTTGTTAATTTTGAAATAGCAATTGAAATAACACGTTTTAAAGTAAGAATCTATTGTTTTTTTGAAAAAAAAAACAAAAAACAAAATACACACTATCCCTACAAATGGCAATGAAACCCCTTCATTGTAAACTTATCTTTCCCGCTTTCATTTCCCACTCACGCTGACGTTTTCCAAACACAAATAAATTAAATTTTCACATTTCCTGGATCCTGTTGGCAGTATCTTTGAACTCTGTGGCGGCCAAATGGGGCTAAACGGTGCTCGCGTTAAATGGAATTATATAGAAAATTTATACTCTTTTTCCTATATCACCGCTGGTATACGCTAGTTGGGTAGAGAATACATACAGCATTATACGTATATTATCTAATCAAGGCGAGAGAAAAAGGATACATGTATAAAATAATCACCTCGTATAGGTAAATCAAATAAAAAGGAGTAAATTGGAGCTTTGGTATACGAACGCGAGAGCACCTCTTTATAGATATACCGAATCGAAGTCGTCCTTGAAACGATTACCTTTTATTAACATGTACAGCGAAGCTTGGTCGGGTACGTGTGAAATTTCTTAACTTAATTTCAACCTCTGTGCTAAATAAGCTTTGCATTTAACTTTAAGAGCTCATACGAGTCGATATAAAGTATCAACTGTAATTTCATGCAGATGTAAAATTCGTATACAACTGAAGGCAAATTGAGGTGTAATCGTGGAATGGTTGTGAAATCGATACGTCTATGGATTTGAACGAGCACTAAATTATGAGGTTGAAATTTTGAAAATAGAATTCATCTTTTGATTGTAATTAAAATAAAACCTCGGTGTACAAATTCATGATTATTTTTTCCCAAAGAATTGCCTAATAATACCTCCGATGGTTTTAAATAAGTTCATGAATAAATAAATTAGGTTTTCTCGTCATTTTTATTAATATTTTCGTGAAGTATGAATACAACTGGGTTTTCAATGCAATCTAATGTAGGTGTGTTTATTTGATCCCCAACGTCATTACCCTTACCTTGCTAATTATGATTTGGCGAATGAAACTTTTCTCTCTCGTTTGGACACACAGAGGAATAGATTTCAAAAAGATTTCATATATCATTCGTACTCTTCTATCTTTTTATGCCACAAACGTGTTCGTATGAGAATATGATATTTCTCATCAGCGATTCTCTGATGTGTCTCCGAAAAGAAGGGTTATTTTTGAACTCGGCGTGTAGGATTTTGCATTATATTGCGTGAAATTGTCTATCCCAAGTTTTCAATTCGATTGTAATGAGACAACGTCGCATAATGGATGCGATATTCAAGGTGAATTGAAATTCGACATACTCGTAAGCAACTCGATGGCGGCAACGTTTAGCGAGCAACTCTAATTAAAGTTTTTATCGGGCTTGAAAAATAACTGTTTGTGACACATGGAACGTGTATAGCGCCTTTTAAGATCAAAATTGATTCTCTGCTTTTGGCGTATTTTAACGGTTTAAAAACCCGCGCCAAGATAAAAGCCCAAACGATAAACTGCCTGGCGTGTGGTATTGTAATAAAAAACAACAAGAGTGTTTATTGCGATGTGGCGTTTTGTACATTACGTAGTCGCTCGTGGCCTCCTCCCAAAAAAGTCGATAATTTTGAAATATGTTTCGGTGCAGAAATATTTCATCACACTTAGCGCAACCTGATTCGACAGGAGATAAAATGAGGGGCGAGGGAAATGAAATGGAGACCAATTTTCAAACCTAGTGTTTTCTTCTAGCATTTTAATAAAAAAATATATAATTTTTCGCGACTTTATTGTCGAACATTTGTAGAATTACTTCGGCTGCGGAACGAAACCCCCCCTCTGAAACATGGTAGTTTACTTATGTTTAAGTGCCATATACTTAAATCGTAAATATTATCGTTTAATACGGCTTAAATATGGCGATTAAACAGTCCTGTGACCCCGCGTGTGTGCGCCGGTATTGTGGAACTGCTGGAAATTACCGTCGAGGGGGAAAAATTTCCCACTATCGGGTGAATTATTGCTACTTGTGTATATATGAGCAGAAACATTCTCCATGTTGGCTAATTTAGCTCTTTTCTTTTGTCGCGTTTTATTACGGGTTAAAGCATTAAGCTAGGTGAAGCTTTGATTCGAGTAATTATGAATAATTTCGTATATTTTAATACTTTATACTTTACATTACCCCGGCGCGGCGCGGCTGTGCGTATTCGTCGAATTTATGTTTTCCACGGTGTGTATACGTTATCGTGTCACGTAATTTAGTATACTTACACAGTAATATTTTGATATTTTTGAAATTTATTGCACTCAAATATGAAATAGGTAACTGTTTTTAATTTTATTTTTTTCATTATTATTTTTGTGTGTGATTAAAAACAAGCGGTACTTTGATAAAATATGTTCAAGGAAAACGTATTTTTAAATAATCGTTTGAAAAAAGTGGTTTATTATTTTTTTGTGGAGAAATTTTATTTGATATAATTTCTTGAAAATCAATAATTGGCGCATTATAATGAGCATGGGGGGAGCTTACTAGGGCGGATCGTCTTTTGTATTTTTTGGAAAATTGGAGGGGATCGAAAAAAGTTTTGGATTCGTCAAAAGACCTTGGGAAAAATTTTTATTCCCTGACTTGAACCAAAATTTTGCAAATGGGGTTCAGAATTTTAAAATTTTCAAAAATTCAAAAAAAATTGTTTTTTTTTGAATATTTATAGAAGCGGGAAAATAAAATTTTCGTTTTTTTGGGAGAAAGGGGGAGGGGGGTTGGGTCAAATGATTTTTGTGCGTAGTTAGAACTATTGTTTTTGAGGATATCTCGAAATTGAATTTACAAAACCAGTTACCTATTCACGGTTTGATTAATATTAGAGATTTAATTTTCACCCAAGATGCATGTAGAATGAATCCCGACATCATTTTCTTTTTTAGGGGTTCTCAAATTTCCTTCGCGAGATTTTCTTGTGATTTGATGTTATTTCACAGCAATTTGAGAACCCCTAAAAAAGGATTTTTTACTCTTCTATGGTAACAATATTATAACTATTCACACACAAAAAATAAAACAAAATCGAAATTTTTTAATTTTGGACCTCACCCGCAAAATGTTGGTTCAAGTCACAGACCCAACATTTTTTTCAAAATATTTTGACACCACCTCACAACTCTTTTTTCGATTCCCTTTCCAACTTTCTAAAAAAAATTCAGGGTGTCTACCTGGCACGAAAAGCATAAAAAGCACGAAATAACGAAAAAAGTACGGATTTAGAAAATGAGCACGAATTGACGAAAAAAGCACGAAATTTGGTCGAAAAGCACAAAATTTTTGGATATAACAAAGAAAATGTGAAAAGTTTGTTTTCGATAATATTTCTTCAATGAAACTTTTAATTGAAAAAATGTTTAAATTTTAGCTTTGAATAAAATATTTTTTGCAAGAATTTTTGCTCTCACTTTGCTAGGGCTTAATAACTTTCTTTATTTTTTAAACAAAATGATTGATAATTTTCAAATTTTTACACAAAATCACTTTTTTTTCTTTCTAAATCTGTTATCTTTTGAATTGGTTGAATCAGCGGTATATTGGGAGGGGATGCAAGAGGTCTGGGCTCTTTTGACTGCAGAAATGTTTGAAAAAATAATGAAATTTTAGCTTTTTAATGTCTTTGGCTGCAAAAATTTTTGATTTCGCTTCGCTTGGGTGGGCTTGGACTCAAAAAACTTACTTATTTTGACAAAATAATGAATATGGATTTTTCAAAGCTTTTTAAATAGCACAAATTTTTTTAAAAATTGCACGAAAAAAACTAAAAAACCACGAATTTGGTAGACACCCTGAAAGCCGAAGACAACCAACCCTAAAGCTCACTTTCTTGTAGTTGGAGTTGGTAAACATGGTTTTCAAGTTAGAAAAATCAGTGATCTGAAATTCCATAGAATTATTTTTTTTTTTCTTCAAAGAAAATTGAAACTGAAATTCAATTTGAGGTGAAAAAATAGTGAATAGATATTTGGATTTTAAGTTAAGAAATTGAGTTGTCTAGTTTTCTTATACCTAATATGCAAAACTTTCAAATAATGAAAATGTAAATTATATTATGTTCCTTGAATTTGAAAATCCTTCCTAGGAGCTGATTTTCGAGAATCAAATATCAGCCATTTTTTTTTTGTTTTTTGCAAAAAAAATTGTGGTTTGACGTTCTTTAAGCTCATTAAAATGGAGCAACGGATCTTGAGAAATTGATATTCTTTTTTTTTAGAACAATAATTATCATCTTGTCTCAATTTGTCAATCTCAAAGTCAAACCACAAAAAAAATTGAAAATATAAAATCATGTATAACAAAATAACGAATGAAAGGCATTGATACAAAAATATCGTTAATTGAACAAATTTCATTTTTCTATAGGTAACATTACTTTTAAACGTTAGTTTTTTTTTCTTTTTTGTTTCGTCACTTTTTTCGTTTTTTTTTCATTATGCCATCACCGATATTTTGCGTGGAAAAAGAGCTGCTCTTTTCAATGCCTCAAACTTCAGATTGTTACTTTTCATGAATCCAAAATTATGCACGTAGTAAGAATTCTTTACAAAACGATCGAACGCAAAATGAATTTTACCCCTGTAATTCAAAATGTTGGCAAACATACACAATTGAACTGGAAATGGGTTTCCAACTTAGACTGGATTGAAGGAGAGGAGACACCTTCATAATTATGAAGCATTCTGTGTAAATAACTTTAACAAAATTTTAAATCATTTTAGTTATTGGAAATTTTCGTGATTCACTTTTTAAAAAAATCGATGTTTAATGGCGATTTTCAAGTTCAATGTACAATTTTTGGTCTAAGATTTTGGAATCCTGCAGGAAAAAACCAGTTCGGAATGAAAAAATAAAATAAAATAAACTATTAATAGATTTCTTTCCAATCCACATTTGAACTCGCGTAATCCAATACCCTTCGTAGACCTCAGATGTAAAAATTAGTAAATTTAAACAATCGACACCGCATATCGTAATTTACACATGTCGATCATCTTGTCAAGTACCCGTAGCGCAATTGCGCTGTGACACGGTTTAATGACCCTAATGGCATAGAAAAATCCACCTTGTAAAAAAGTATCGCAAATATGACCACCTTGATGATGACGTATATCATATTCGCAAATTGTTCTCCGCCAAAAGCGCATAGCTTAACGAAATTAAAGCACCACATTCTTGCATTTACTCGCCACTACAACCACGTACATCATACACGTAAAAATAATGAGCTATGAGATGAGTATACTCGGTGGGCTGCAGCGCTGGAAAAAGAAGGGGCAACGGTTCTCTTACGCGTTTGCAAATACGCGCCAAACTAATTTGCATATATGAACTTGTATATTCGCAAAGAAAAGCTAATGGTAATCCGAGCTCGATAACGTAATTAAATATCTGTCAAAAGTTGAACGTGTGAACAAGGGTGCGTGCACCTATTTTAAAGCTCGTCTCGCGACTTCGAATAACCACTTTAAAATAAATTATCATACGTTATCACCTCGCTGTGTATTATCCATTGTAGCTCACACCAACGCCAGGTTTTCTGCTGAATACACCATCGTAATAACCAATTCTCTACAGCACCTTTGTATAGCAATTAACATTCAAATATTTAGCAACTGCTTCGCCAAAATCTTAGGGCGCCGAGATTGGGTTATCAAAAATTACTCTCGTATAGTAATTGTCTCTATGAGCCAGATTCGAAGACAATTGTACATAATTAAAGGCCACGTTCGGGGTGAGGTGCTTGAGCTGGCGCATAAATGGCGCGAAGTTTTTAAAACGACGTTGTACAAGTTTCTATTAAAAAAAACAGTATTTCCTGTTCTGATTTTTTTTGACCAGAATCGTTTCTTCGGCGTTCGTATTAAATGATAAAAGCTTTTAATTTTCAATAATTAAATATTATTATGCGAAATACCAGTCAGAAAAGTCTGGCTTCTTTGAAATAGGTCTGTATAAAAACTAATTCTTATCTATTATTCGAACAAAAAAAACTCAATTGGTAATTGGAAAAGAATGCTTGTATTTTACAACGCTTCGATCTTTCATCCACGTGTCAATATTCCGCACGTACCTACGTATTTTCTCAACAATGATTCCATCTAATTAACACGAAATCGAGAAATAAACCGAATAAATATAAAACATCTGCTCCTATGTCAAACTCAAGCGGATACTTTCTAGTTTCTGTTTTCATTGGCCGGTGTAATTTCGACCATCAAAGAAACAACTCATCGTCAACTGTCTATCCAACTTCAAAGTTTATACTATAAAACTTTAAAATAAATACCCGACGAGTGGAGCTTTATTTTTTCTCGTATTAAAGCAACCTCGAATCGAAGAATAATTCTGTTTTGTAAATATTTTCATTGCATTAATCGGAAATGTTTTTATTTAATTATCGACTTCTTCGGAAACGTGCTGCCTGAATTTGCAAATGGCGTTAATTTCAATCATTTGGAAAAAAAACTTTGCGTGCTGTGTTTGGTACAGTACACTCACGTGTTCGAAATTAAATCGAACTTTATGCATATTGATTTTCAAAACGAGCAAAAGACTATACAAGATTCTCAGGTGTTGTATTTATTCTTAAACCTAAAACCAAACTTATTCAAGTGTACGAGGAAGTGTTGCGGTGTAGAAGTTTTGAAGCGAGCGAATTTGAATTATCCGCAAGTCTTTTGGGTAAAAAGTTTTTCACCTAATAATGTCGATTATTTTGATTTAATGCCAGTAATGTGTTTTTTCAAAGTTTTCAAAGTATTGAAAAAAAAAAATCACACCAAGCGTTAACGAAAAATTTTAAAAATCGAGCTGCAGATTTTTTTGATTTTTAAAATGTGCTGAAAATAAGGAAATTACTTATTCGAACTGAAATCTGTTTACTTGAAAAGCCTACCTAGTCGGATAAGTAGGGATGATTTCGCCTTCAGCGAAATTTGAAACTAATTAGTGGATTTTTATCCTTATGGTCTAGGTAAAACCCTTTTGGGTTGCCAATTCGACCTTATCTCTTCCTAAGGTGGCAACAATTTTCACTTTTGGAAGATAAAAAAAAATTACTCAAGTTTTTCATCAACGAAAGAGCTTTTAAATCATCGATATACTTTCAAATTGCAATAAAAACTGTAACTTCTCATTATTTTACTAGACTTTACAAAACTTATGAAAATTTATTCGTCTTGTGACTTTTCAATATTTCGTACCAAAGGTTTTTACAAAAAATGTATTATCTGACATTTTTTCGAAGTGAAACAATTTCTGACCCCCCCCACCCCCACTCCCAAAAAATATCACATATTCTTGTTTAAAATGTCTAAAAAAATAGGTACCCAGTCATCAAAATTCATTTTAATTTATTGTTTTCAGTTTTGAATTCCGCTTGTACTCTCCACCCCTCCCCTGACACAATTCTTGATGAAATTTTTTTGGCTCATCCATACATAAAATTTTGATTTCTAAGATCGGCTGGACTGAGAACACAACTTCAAAAATCTGATAGGGCTTAGACACCCCCCCCCCCCCCCCCCCCCACCAAGAAATTTGTTTAAATTCATTTTCAAAATAACCACGTCAATGTGATGAGATATTGAAATTTTCCATTTTTGAGCCTTTCAGTACGTAGACAAAAGAAGAATAAAAATCACATTTTTTTTGGTAGAATTGACCCTTCATTTTTATAACCAGTTTTTAGAGGGTGCACCAAAAGTAACAACCCATTTTTCCCAAGCTAGTCAAACGCCTGCAAAAAATAAGTTATATAATCACAAAAACTTCTCAAACTCGAGTGTTGCATCCCCCAGGGCATGTCTGTGATATGGCACTCTTTCGTTTGAGACATTTTTGTGATTGCATAACTGCTTGTTTTGAAGGTGTTTGACAAGCTGAAAAAAAGTAGGTAGTTACTTTTGTTGTCCCCTGAATGTGGTAAGTATATAGACACTGGAACTACAAGATGGACATCTGCAGGTCACAGCGGAAAGGGGATTACCAAAAAATTTTGTAAATAGTTACTCACATAGTCCCCTGTAGGAGCGCTGCTCATTGGCCCCTTTTTGGTTATTTTTTTGACTTGTGACATATCATTCACATGCAACTCGTG
>FIZU01059387.1:0-23157 GCA_900064475.1 Pseudococcus longispinus
CCGAAATCGCAATTGGAACGGTATACATGTGACTAAACTAGCGAAAACTACCCCCCCACGCGCGCGTATACGTATACGCGTACACACGCATGGGCATACGTACACGTGGCAACGTTTGGTGCTGGATTTCCTTCAACTTAAGCTATCCCTTTTTACTGATTTTAAATTTTCGTCGGTTTTTTAAATTTTTTTCATCATTTTTTTGATATTTTGTAAAAATTTAAACAATTCTACATTATTTGTGTCCATTTTTATGTAGATTTTTACCATGTTTTTTATCAATATTTCGATAATTTTGACAACATTTTCGAAAATTTTCACGACTTTTTGATGATTTATTTCATATTTTGAATGATTTTTATGGAAATTTCAAAACTTTTTACGAGATTTTTTACCAGTTTTTATGAATTTGTAGCCATTTCTACGAAAGTTTCAACAATTTTTATGGCATTTTCAATCATTTTTACCATTTTAAACCATTTTTATGATTCTTTAATATTTCTCGAGATTTTCCCTGATTCTAATGAAATTTTTGACAATTTCAGGAACATTCTCAACAATTTTAATGTTTTTTTTGACAAATTCAATCATATTTTAATTGATTATGGGAATGGTATGAATTTTAATACTATTTCAGCCACTTTTGCAATCTGGTATTTTTCAAGTCCAAAAAAATCATCCGAAGTAACAAAGTTTCGGGACGCCAAAACTCAGCACACAAATTTTTCTGATTCCCTGTCTAACACAGGTGTCCATGTCGGCAAACGAATTTATTTAAAATTGTTTTCGAATCACATTGAAATTTTTTAAAGTTTTTTTCCAATTTTGACAACTCGGATCTTTTAATGGTATACCTGATTGTGAAAATTAAAAAATTCTCATAACGTTATTCAGCAAAATGCGATTAGTTTTCTCAATTTCCATAACGAAAATGAACATAAGAAATCTCACATCTCAGAACACATTTTTTTGATAACGTTTCCGAGCAAGTTTTCTCAAAATTCGGGTCAGTTCGAAATTTCTCCATCATCGAAAGCTTTCCATTCGGATTGATTTCATTTCCCCGCCTCTGGCCCATTTCAAAGCAAAATATCGAGATTGGGTGTTCTTCCGGGTAGGTAGTCTTTTATGCATCGTAATTTTTATTGATGCTGCCTGCCGTTAGAGCTCATACGACGTAAAAAGGCCGCTGGCAAAATGGATTAAATAAACTGAAAATAACGTTCATACGGTACACGTATTCGAAAATCCTTCCATTTTCATGAACTTCGCCATTTCATGGCATCGCACATCACATCACAAGTCAGAAGAGGGAGAAAAAAGTTCACCTTAACACGGCAGCACGATGCGATGCGGCCTAGGAAATCTCAAAATACCTTTTTCGACAAATAATTTACATAATGAATATACTCGAATGCACCGAAGTCGTACATGTTGGGGTAAAAAATATTTCTAAAATTTAATTTGCACCGTTTTTCAATGAAGCGTGTTACAGGCCCCTTTTACTTTCACGTGGGCTTATATTACAAATTACATCATTTCAAAGGTTTTTTCCAGTTTTGTCACGTACCTTGAATATTGAATTGTTCGTAAAGTTGAAGGAAAAACGTCCGAGTCTTACGCCTTTCTGCGTTTCTCGGACAAAGACGAAATTTCATTTCACAACTTTGCTCTACGTATAACAAACTTCTGTTTGATTGATAAAAACGTGTAGTAGTCGACGAACCTGTGCTGTGTGTCGTTTGCCACGTGTGTGTAACTCGTATGTGATGGCGAGGTGTACTCGTAATTTCAATCACAGTGCGAAGGCGAGTTTGTCAGATTTCTTTTTCGTTGATCGAAATGAAAAACTTGTTTATTATCGAGATTAAAGTGAATCCGAGTAATGTGACGATTTGAAAGAAAATGTCGGATGCGGAATCTTAATTCGAATACAATCGAATGAGTTCTAGGGTAATTAATTATTGAGATGGGAATTTCTCAAATTCTGAACGTAGATAATCTAATAAGATTAATGATAATGTAAGTAGTCTTTCGTTATAAGGTTATAGGTGTCATTTGTAAATACTTACCCAAGTTACAACAAGTGGCTAATTTGTTGGGTTATTCTGTTAGTAGGATAGATCATAGATGATGGAAAGTCCTGATATTATCTTTTCTCTGTTTTTTGTTTGTCTGTTTGCTATTTTAGGTTCCGACCTTATTTCATGATTTGAAATTTCAAACGGTTACACGAGTACAATGTCTCAAGGTATTTCTACGTATTAAAAGTTGAACAATAGGAATTCCATTGTGTCTCCAAGGTCGAATCATACACGTTTTAAAAATCCTTTTTCCTTCGAGTGTAATTTAATGAATAGGTATACCGAGTAAATCCCTTTTTATTTTGATATGAAATTTATTAAAAAGGTGATCTGGAATAGATTTGGATTTTTTTGTATCTGAGATGGAGTTTTTTGTTTGTACGACGAGTTTAGTTGAATGAAAAGTTGAAACTAGTCCAAAATAACTCGTAGGTGTGAGTAATTTTACGATATTTTGGCTGAGTTTTGACGAAATTTGAAATTGAGATCGATAGAATTGAACTGAACTGAGAATGTGGAGTTTTTTTTGGATTTACTTTCAATATTTGAGTAAATATGAATTTCAGATCCATTCTTGAGGGTGCAGTATGAAATCAGAAACATAAAGGGTGTTCCAGTAGCAGTGTACAGCCTTCAAACCAGAGATGCAGCTACCCAAACTACATAGGTCTATGCATGTTTGCCGACCTCAGGATTTCAATAGGCAAAGTTATGCACTATTCTTGGAGCATGTTTCAAAACGTCGTAACTGTACGCTGATAATGTAAATAGGCAAATTTTTTTTGAAACTTTCTTGTAGAACTTTTTGAGCTCTGCGAAATGAGTTATAATTATATTTTGCCTAACTCTGAAATTGAAGGAGCTACAATGATTTGAAAATTTGTAAGCTTCATAACTCCTTCAATTTTCAAGTTATGCAGAATTTTGTAAGAATTTTTTATGTTGAACTTTTTGAGGACTACAAAATGAGCTAATAATTTTTTGTCCAACTCCAAAATTAAAAACATGAGAGACCATTTTAAAAAAAATTTGAAAACAAAAAATTTAAGTTTGAGAAAATTATGTCACTTTTCAACTTTTTAATAGTTGTAGCACCTTCAGTTTTAGAGTTATGCTAAAAATTATTAGCTCATTTTGTGGAGCTCAAAAAGCTCAACAAAAAAATGACTCACAAAATTTTGCATAACTTGAAAATTTAAGAAGTTATGAAGTCTACACATTTTCAAATCATTGTAGCTCCTTCAGTTTTAGAGTTAGGCAAAACATGATTGCAACTTGTGCCGGCAAATATGCATACACCTATGTAATTTGGGTAGCTGCATCTCTGATTTGAAGGCGGCGCATTGTTACCGAAACACCCTGTACAGCTCTTATTCTATCCTAATAGAATCTCTGTTGATGATTCGAAAATTTAAAATTGACCTAGTATTTTGTTCAGCTTCTTAAACGTCCTTTTATACGTTATTATGTTTCGAATAGACCTAAAAATACTTTGAAAACATGTAATCATTGGATTGATTCGCTCAAGCTTGAAAATTTTTCCAAATATTTTAGGCAGTCGAGTTTTCGGTCAAGGGAATTTTGGTGACTTTGAATGAAAATTCTTCTCAAAATACAAAGAGAAGCGAAAAAATTAAATTTTTTCTATTTTACTGGGGAATTTCGAATATTTACTATCAAAAGAAACTACCCACCCATACTCTACTCATAAAGGTCAAAAAGATTACAAGTATTCTTTAAAACAACAAAACCCTTCATTTGAGTTATCTCTCGTGTCATTGTAAATACCTACGTAAACCTGAGATATAAATTCATTTCATGTACCAATGCCCTTAACACGTTGATTTGTTAATTTTCCTTAAAGGTATTTTTCAAAAGAAAATCAATATTTTGATAAATTTTCGTAGGCTAATCTTAGACCTGGAATTGATGGAGAGGGGTAATAAAATACCAAGTATATTTTAGCGATATTAAATTTCAAATTTAAGGGTAGGAAAAAACCATCACCGTCAACCCACGTCAAGTTGTTTTTAATTAAAAACTATAGCATCTTTTTCGCTGAGGTTGGAAAAGAATAACTTTTCGTAATGTAATCGTTTTTAATCTAGCATTTCGAAATAAATGGCTACTGGTGCCATTTCGTTAATTTAAAAACATCATTTTAATGGCATAAAAAAACGAGGGTAAAAAATAACACTTTCATTAAAATAAAAGACATTAATACACAGATTCGCGTTATCCTTTTTTTTTCTACAATTGCTAAAGCTAATTCTTGTACGATATTATCCTAAGAAAGAGGAACAGTTAACCTTCTTGGAAGTTTCCTTTATTTCATTTTCGTTCCCAAACGGCAATTTAATTCTGTGAGTCTGAAATGACGGACAAATTCGCGATATTGTTGGTTTTAAATAAAAAATAGCCTAAGAGTTTTATAATTTGACGTTAGCGGAGGAAAAAAATTGAACGAATGAGATGAAGAGCTTACCGGAGCGGAGAAAATATTCCAAAGTTATAACGACCTATTTGATCCGATTTACTTTTTTTTTTCGTTTGTGGTATGAGGTGAAGGAAGGATTTAGAAAATGCCTACCGGTGGAAAAAAATTTTAGATATTCGTTTGCAAAATTTGCAGAATCGTGAATTTTTAAAGTTTTTCAAATTATAATCTTTATGGAGACCTGATATTCGGGTTGAAAAATTTTTCGAAATGGAATTGACCAAAAAGTGCGTGTAAAAAAGGATAAAAGAAGTTTTTGGGTAAGTTTTTGGAACGACCTTGAATTTCGAATTTATTTTGGTAGCGTTTTCTCTCCCTTTTGTTCAGTTTTGGTGAAATGTAAAGAAGGTAACAAAAAATTGAAGCCAATTATCTAAAGCCCACGAATTTTTGGACACGATGTGAAATTATTAAAATGGTTTAAAATATTCGTAAAAATTGTCAATATGCTGCACGACCAAAAATTTGTATTTATACCTACTGAAAAAAATGAGCAATTCCTTTTTAATGTATTTTCCTCTTTTTCGAGGATGAAATTTTCTTATTTCTGTTCTTATTGAAATAGCATTGGGGCAAATACATTATAGCAAAACCGGAACAAACAATACAAGTACCTAATGCATTTTATACTTCAAATTGGGGTTCAAAATCCGGTGCAAATTACGGTAACATTTTACCAATTTCCATCAAATGAAAATAGACTGTGTAATTTAGTAAAAAGCTGGAATGAAAATTAGGATTTGGAATAAAAAATAGCTACAACAGTTTTAAAATTTTCAGAGCAATTTTGTCAAATACCAATTTTTTTGCGAATTGAGCTTATGTAGAATCCAGTCAAAAAAATCGTCAAATTTAAAAATTGATATTTGTATGAGATCTACTGCAAATAGGAACTTTGTCATTTCACCAAAATTACATCAAATAAACTGGGTGATGTTCTTGTTCATCATTCGGGCTTATCTAGGATCTGGTGGACATAGAATAAGTATTCAAAATTTCTACAAAAATTATCAGATGGTGGCCGTAATTGAAAATAAATGTTTAAGGTGTTCCAGTGAAAATGGATAGGTACTCTGTTATTGCAACATGAAATCATATTAAGTAAATAAAATAATTTACTGAATTGTTCATGACATTTTGGATTTGGAAAATTTCAGAGATCACGCTGACTTTCAGATACTTTGTCAGTCCATTTTAGATTTTCTGGACTTGGGAAAATTTTTCTGATTTCAAACGATTTTTTGAACTTGGAAAATTTCAGAAATTCTGAATCTTTTGGTTTTGAAAAATTTATCAACTGGTAAGTTGACTTTTGAACTTGGAAAAAGTAGATTGTTTCAAAATTTAACTTTTAGAGATTTTACGAGACACGATAACATTTTGTGCGACTTTTCAAACTTACAATTAGATGAATTCAGACTTCAGGTACGTTAGGTAAGAATGTGCACTTCAGTTTGACATAGTAGAAAGAGCAAAAGCAGCATGGAAATGGAAATGACCATGGGGTTTAGGAGGACTTTTTTGAGGCTTCCTTTTTTCGATGGTTCGCCCCCTTTCCAAAAAATCTTCCTATCTCTGTAGTCTGTACCTAAGGTCTCAATTGAATTTTTTTTCAAACGAAAATTGTACATTGAAATCCTTGGAATAATTTAGTTCATCGCGAAAATGTCGATTGAACCTCTCCCTCCGCAACAATTTCGTATAATACATACGTATGTAAATTACCAAATGATTTTCATCTATATTATGCAAAATTGGAGGGAAAGGAGGGGTTCAATCAAAATTTCTGTAATAACCGGAAGTATTCCAGGGATCTCAATCTATAACTTTTGTTTGAAAATTTTTTCAAAGGCTGTTCTAAAAACGCAGATAAGGAACTTTCAAGGAAATAGAGATGGACCCTCGAAAAGAGAAGCTTTAAAGAAATGACATAATAAGTAATTTTTTTTTTATTTTGTAGACTCTTAGATTGAGATTAAGTCAAGAAATTGCTTTCAACTTGATAGGAATTTACGTTTTTTTTCACGTGAATTTTGAGTTGAACCCCCTTTCCCCTTCCCCACCTTCCAAGATATTCATATTTGAAAGCTATGCAAAACATTAAGCTAGAAAATCATTGCCCCCTATCCTCTTTAGATTCAGATTCGCAACAATTTCTTAAACGAGTAGGTATATATATCCACGTTCTTGTACAGTTCCAAAATGACTCAAATGGGCCAAATTCGTCCTTTAGAATCAGCTACAACAATTTGGCAAGTACACAGTTGCACAGCAACTTGAAATTCCAGAATGACTCTAATAGGTCAAATCCGTCCTTCAGAATAATGGCAAATTGGCCGGTTCGTAATTGCACGACAACTTTCGCACATACCATACTCGATTGCCAACATTTGGAAAGAATTCATGCTTTGTTGAAAAATTTCATTTTTTCTTTTGAAGCCCCTTTGGAGCATTGTGCCATACTAATACCACCATCGCCTATAAAAATTCTCGACAAGTTGCGAAAATACTCATTAAAGCGACCATTCGAAGCAATATTGAATTTTTTCGAGGACCATTACCGCTCGCACACGAAAAAAATAGAAGAAAGAGAAAAAAACCACTGGAAAAAAATTTCCATCGCAATATGGGGAATGGTCGAGAGAAAGAACAAGGGACGAGGCAAGAAATGGAAAAAAACGTTTCAGCAATTTTTCATCATCTGCTTTTTTATCCAAATTACCACCGAGGAGAAAAGAAAAAAGAGAAAAAAAACACACCTTAGCATGAAACGAAGCCGATGAAGCGCACCGATACAGAGGCTATTTCGTGAGAACATTACGTCTCAGGTGTATTACCATTATAGGTATATAGCGAAGAGCTATACCATTTCAAATAAGCCAATACGTTAGAAAAAAAATATCCGACGAGGTGGGGGAGCGCGAGAGAGGAGGGAAAAAAAGGGTGAACCCCTTTCACTAACATCAATTGCTATTGATGTCACGCTATTATAAGAATATCATGGACAAAACAGTCATTTCCAAGGTTTTTATATGGCTGTAGCAGAAAAACGAAAAACCCTCATTAAAGGCATGTAACGATTCTATAACCGAAAGCTCAAACGATCATGTCACATCCTAATTTCGCTTTCGTCCGTTATATATTTTTTACGCTTACGATGGGCTTAGAATTTTCGCATAGCGTGCGCACTTTCGTTCGGTCGTCACCGCATTGTGGGTATTGGTGGAATCGACCGAACGAGAAAAATTCCACGTTTACCTGTAGAAAATGCCATGTAGTTGTCGTCGTCGACGAACCCGAAATATTAATTTTGCCCGTTGGCGAGATATGTACCTGTAAGGGTAGTTTTTGCAGTATAGAGGGCTATTCGGAGCTACTCTTAATTGATTTTACACAACGCGAATTAAACGTCGCAATAGGAGCAGCAGCTTTAAGCTGATATACCGAGATCGTAATTCGTTGGTTGGCGAAATGGACTCTATTGGTTTGGTTTGAAATGGCCGAATAAATGATACGTTTCGTTTATAGCTTTGTATATGTCGTGACACGAGTATAGAAAAGCCATTAACGAGTGTTGGACTTAACATGCCTGCGTTGAGGATGGCGATGGCGCATGGGGAGTTTGATAAAATTCATCATTTGTATGTAAGCACGTTGGAAATAACGCGGTTTCGTGTTTAACGCAACAACACCGTGGCAGGCCCGCCAATTCGTATAAGATTTGCAACTTGGCGAAGTCTATTACCGATTTGTTTCCAGACTTAAGCTATTCGTTCAACTTGAAAACCGCACCGACGCTTTAAATCTTGAACGAGGCCGCATCCCGAGTGCTCAGTCTTAAAATTAAGGTACCGTTTAAGCCGTTTTAAAACGTACCAACAAAAGCGACCGCGAAAAATAACACCGGCTGTTTTCGTTTTTCTTTAAAAATACTCGTGGTGTAGTGAGTGATGCCCGGAGTGCTGCAGGTTCCAGCGTTTCATAATTTTCTCGTCGCCTCCGCACCGTTTATACCACTCTTTGTAAATGCCTGCTCGTATTATTACGTTCATTCTTTTATGTACCACTCGTACGTACCCGGTACAGTACTTAAATAGCGAAACATATCATTACAACGGCTTAAACCTACGAAATGGTGGTCAAAATTGCCATTTCGGTTGACCTTTTCCTTCCCCTCTGCTTGCCCACCGTTCAGTTCTCAGCTCTCAGCGCAGCATCCTTCAAATGGACGCATATACCGCGCTTCGTACACCGTACTACATCTTTTTCGACGAAAAGAATAACCTTATAGTTGTCATTGTCGGAATTCTTTCACTTTTACCTTTATAGTGCTAGCCACCGAAACGTGGACATTTTCACAAACAAAAGCGTCATTCTTCTAAACAAATCCGCGAAATATTTTTCACCGTCGTCGTGTATACTTTTACGCTGCGTAATAGCGGTATACCTACGTATAAATGGATGCCGACCACTACCAACGACGTACTCCGAAGATAATAATTTTTCCTTTATTATTTTAACAAGGCTGTGTTACTGAGACTCGCAGGTAGGCGACTTTGACCCGGTTTTTTCATTAGTTGAAGCAGTGATAGTGATAAGAAGGGGTAGAGTGGGGATGAGTGGGTATTTCCATTGGGCCTGGATTTCTCTTTGATGGGACCGAAGTGATGAGGATTTTGCGAACCCTTGTGTAATATGATTATGTGTAGAAGTGCGTGAGGTATCGCGAAAGTTGTTTGAAATGTTGTGGAGATTGTTTTGAATGCTGGGATGGTGCTTTTTTTTGGAATATTTGGGCAGATTTTGGATTTTTTGAATCATCACAAATCACTTGTCAATCGTCACAAATCACTTGTGAATTGCCACAAATCACTTGAAAATTAGTGGTTCGACTATTGATGGGAGTCACTTGAAAAGTCACTCAACACATTTTGAGAATTTCTTGACACTTGACCAGGCTCATTTGACATGTCGCTTGATACCTAACTGTCAAAAGTTAATCAAGACATCACTTGACCATTTCCGCAAGTCACTTGACAATTGAAAATTGTCACCAGTCATTTGATTGTCACTTATCGTAGATCACTTGAAAGTAATTATGAGTCAGTTGATACTCAGCATACCCCATTTGACAGTCACTTGACAATTGACATAAATCACTTGATATTTATTACATGTCACCCTATACTTGCCAATTGTCCCCTTTTTCTTGTACTCGTAAACACTCGTTTTCAAGTCAGTCAATATTTAGCCTAATTCACGTAAAATGTGTTACAACTTACAAGGCACTTGAAATATTACTGATGATTGTTACGAGTCACTTAATATTTTTTGTGAGTCATTTTGTCACATTTAACTCGACACTTTTCAATTGTTACTTGACTTTGCCACTGTTCACTTGACATGGTTACAATTACGAGTACAGATCAGATGGCACTCGTCACAACTTATATGTCATACATGTCATGTAACTTATACTATTGCAGTGATGTGTGACACTTGACAAGTGAATGAATACTTTCTTTATATTTTTCGACTTGAGTTTCTCTTTTATTCAATTTTGCTCAATTATTTTATTTTTATTGAGCTCCCGTTTTTCAAGGGTCCCCCGCAAAGTGGGACTCAGAAAATATCTAGGTGGTGAAAATTTGAAAATGTGACATAACGGACGTTTCGAAGGTGCTGAATTCATTTTTGAAGTTATTTGACCAAAAACCCCGAAGGTCCTTGAAGGAGAGGAAGGGGCAAAACTCAAAATTTTTATGTGGGGTGTCAAAATGTGTGTTTTTTGATATTATTTTGACTGAAATCCCCAAAGAGCCTTGTGAGGTGAGGGGGAAATTCAAAATTTTCAAAATCTCCATGTGGCATATGAAAATTTACCTATGTTTTTAGCATCCCTGAAGTCGTTTTTGAAGTTATTTTGATCGAAAACCCGAACAAAGCTTCAGTGGAGTGGAGGTGAAGCCCAGAATTCTCTAAATTCATGTGTAAGGTTGCGATAAATCAATTATTCAAAAACAAAATTTTAGAAGATTCTATGTATGTAGTTGAATACAAAAAATTCAACCGATATGCCTATCATCTAATTATTTGAAAACATTTCAATCAAATAATATTAACTCAGGGAGTTGAAAAACATACATTTTGGTATCCCGCTTGGAAATTTTTAAAATTTTGAGTTTTTCCCCTCCCATGCCCCGATTTTCCTCAAAAGTCCCCTATCTCTGTTTCTATGGTCGCTTTTGAAAACATTTTCAAAAAAAAGTTGTAGACTGAGATCCTAGGAATAATTTCAGTTATTACAAAAATTTCGATTGAATTCATTTTCGAATTTATAGGTGATAATTTTTCGTTTTTGTGAAAATTTACATGTGGAATTGCCAAGGTGAAAAAATTTCGTTTCAAATTGGAAAAAATTATTTAAAAAACTTGATTTGGGAAGTTAATGTATTTTATCAGTTCATAATTTTGATTTTTTAGCGCCGTCTTTTGAAGGATATGTCATAATTCCCTACCTTTCTCCTAATTACTGATTTAATTCTTTTGTTTAATTTATTTCGAAATTTTCAAATTTACAGAAATTCTTGTTCTTTTTAAATAATTTCTTTTTATTTTCAAAAAATCTGATTAGGTACCTCATTACGAGTAGTCTATTATCTCACGGAGCAAAAGTTTCAATTAGAAATAGTGGGAGGGCATTTTCATCACGTGTACGAAGCTTAAATTATAAACCACATTGACCTTGACATGTGCTGCAGGAATTCCTTTGTTTTTGAACTAACTCTATAATACTACGATACTTGAAAATCATCAATTAGAGAATCGGTCCAATAAACACAAAACTATTTGTATCGTATCAGACCCGAAGATGCAACGTATACATCTACATTTCGGTTACCAGCAATGAAAAGCCCTTTAATCCGAACTCGAAATGTAAGTTTGTAAATCAAATAAGACGAATCGCAGTTATAATTCTAAAAGTAGCTATACCTTAGGTGATTTTAATTTCAAATACGTCTTCGTTCTACGAATTATACTCGTATATTAACAAAAGGTCAAAAACCACAGATTTTAGCGAATATAAAACAACTCGTTGGCGACATGGCCCCACCACCGATACGATCCTCGCCCCAGAACGAATCTCGATGTAAATATTTGCATGAAAATATCGCGATACAAACGACGTTAATTATTTTATAGAAATGTAATTAAGTAAGTGCCACGGAGGTTGTATCGCAGTCTTGTCTGAATGAAATTCGAACATCTTGGGCGAATACCGAAACGCTTTCGTATTTGCATATTTCGGCTTGGAATCGACATTTCCCCCGTCATGTCACGCCGCTATGGCGTTTGCCTTCGGTAGGCTCGATTCATCGGGTTAATTAAGCGCGATATAAATGTAACTCACACGTTGTTATACGGTGTTTATCAAGTATTTACATAATTGGCGTTTAATAAAGTACCAGAGTAGATTATTACGGTATTTTGTGTAAAATCAACACCAAGGATACGTACGTACGTAGATTGTAAAAGATGCGTGATTCGGCGAATTAAACAGGATTAAAAATATTACCCGAGTGGAGTCGTGTTTTACTCGTAGCAACGAAAACTCGCTGGATTAAAATTTCATATTTATAACTTATACTTACTCTTATTATACGCGGATTAACCTACGAATTAGTCGAGCTCGATGGAGAGAATTATGTGTAGGGAAATTAATTTCAAAAATTGCAACACTTCCACAAAAGTTTTTAATCAGTTAGCGAAGTTGAAGCCGAAAAACAACCCGAATGTTTTATCGTTTGGCGCCAAACAATTATAACCGGTCCGAAAAATAATACGGCGTGTTTTGGTTTTAATACACTCCCTTCAAACCAGAGATACAGCTACCCAAACCGCATAAGTGTATGCATGTTTGCACACTGCTAGATTTGAAAGGAAAAAGTTATGTACTAGTCCTGGTAAATGTTTCAAAACGTTGTAACTCCGCTGATCATATATAGATAGGCACTTTTTTTTGAAAATTTCTAATGGAAGTTTTCGAGCTCCAGAAAATGAGTTATATTCATGTTTTGCCTAACTCTAAAATTGAAGGAGCTACAATAATTTGAGAACTTGAAGGCTTCATAACCCCTTCAATTTTCAAGTTAGACAAAATTTTGTAAGAGTTATTTTTTGACGAGCTTTTTGAGCTCTACAAAATGAGCTAATAACTTTTGGTCCAACTCCATAATTTAAAATACGAGGAATATTTTTAAACTTTTTTTTTAAAAGAAAATTATTAATTTTGAGAAAATAATGTCACTTTCTATCTTTTTGCTCGTTGGATTTTTCAAGTCCATAAAGTTGTGATATTCGAAATTTTCTTGAAATTTTCAAAATCCAAAAACTCATTTGAATTCTGAAAAAATTTCCAATTTGAGTAAATCTTGTAAAGGAATTTTTTTGAAAAATTTTTGAAATCCAATTCCAAGTCCAAAAAGTCAATGCAAACCTGAAAATTTTCCCAAATCCAGAAAAGTCTCACAAAATGTCTAAAAGTCAATTTTCCAAGTTCAAAAAGTCTAAATTATTTGTCTGACAAAATGTCTAGAAGTCAGCATCGGTTCTGAAAATTTTCCAAGTCTAAAAAATCAATGGGTAAAATCTGAAAATTTTTCAAAATGCTAAAAATCAGAATCTCTCGAATTTTTTAAGTCCATAAGACTGAACTCAGACAAAATGTTTAAAAGGCAGATAAACTGCTGTCTAATAAATTGCCTAACAGTCAGAGTGATCTCTCTGAAATTTTCGAGGTCCAAAAATTGGTTTTAAAACTCAACCAGTCCTAAATATTTCTGAGTTCGAAAAGTCAGCTGCTCACCTTATAAACTTTTTCTCAAGTTCAGAAAGTCAAAATCTCTGAAATTTTCCTAACACAATGTTTGACTTTTGAAAACTTGCACAATTTAAAGAAAAATTAAGCGAAAGACTGTCTAACAAAATGTCTAAAAGTCATCGTGATTTCTGAATTTTTCTCAAGTCCAAAATGTCTGGAAAGTTAACGTGATGTCTAAAATTTGCTAAGTTGAAAAAGTCTAATTTCGGACAAAATATCTGAAAGTCAGCATGATTTCTGAAAGTCTGTCTGATAAAATGTCTAAAAGTCAGCGTGATTTCTAAATTTTAGTCTGAGAAAATATCTATAAGTCAGCATGATTTCTGATTTTTTCAAGTCCAAAAAAGTCTGGCAAATTTTGCAAAACTTGAAAACTGTTGCAGCTACAAACCCTGCAAGTTTTCGAATCATTATTGCTCCTTAAATTTTAAAGTTAGGCAATACATGGATTGCAAAAAAGTTGCCTATGAATATGATCAGGGGAGTTGCGACGTTTTGAAAGATCTACCAAGACTAGTGTACAACTTTACTCCTTCATATCCCGGGATGGACAAACACGCATACACATATGTAGTTTGGGTAGCTGCATCTCTAATTTGAAGGCGTTGCACTACTACCCGAATACCCTGTACAAAATTTGGAAAATATTTTCCAATAACCGCAACAAAGTTGAAATTTCTTCACGCCACATTATAACATAGTTATTCTCGTACCCCTGCGACTCTTTTCCACCTTTTAATATCGAAAAACAAAGCGTAGAAATGTATTCGGGCGGGCGAATTTAATTACGAAATACTCTGCGAAAAAAAGACGAGAAAAAGAATTTGTTTTGTTGCTAATCTTTGATTCGGTAATAATTAAAATTCTGCAAATTCCAGTATTCGCTTTGTCGGTTGGCGAATTTTTCGTCGAAAATGAACGAATTCGTAGGTTTTCCGCATTCGAATAAGCTAAAACGCAACGTCCGTATGGAAAAAATCTTCAACATCGTGTTTTTCTCTCGTTTTATAAACGAAACAACGAGCATTCGACTAAAATAAATATTTTTCGGAGAAATTGGAGTATTGATTTTTATGTTTTGGAAAAACGAGCCGAGCCAAGGCTGAGCCGAGCCGAGGCTTGGCGCGTCTTGGAAGAAAATAGTGAGGCAAATTTGTGCGTAGAATTTAAGAATACTGATGCGTGAAACGATGTGCTGGTAAAACGACACAATTTGGATTAGAGCGTCGAGTCGAGCCAAAAGGTCGATGGTACTTGGGAGAGTAATAATCGTTGGAATTGTACGACTTAAGCGAGTATAATTTTTAAACGACTTGTTTCCAAAATCAGGCCGGTAAGCATTTGTAAATGAGACATAATGGAATTATTTCGACTAAGATGGCAACACTGAGTGAGTACGTCGAGACAACGTATCCGCAGAGTGGTATTATTTCGTGAAAATTCCGGTATTCTGTACATAAGCTTAGCCTCGTTGTATTCTGCTTGGCTGATTCGCGGTCGTGCGAAGTTGAATGTCAAATTCATCTCACATAAAGCCAATCTAACGTTGAAACCGCCATCGCCATGGAACGCAGTTTTCTGCGAGTAATCTCGAGAGTGAAATTTACTTTTTGGGTGAAATTTTGGCTGGCGTAAGGCCTTTCGGCGTTCTTCAATTAGGATTCGAGAAATTGGTCCTTTGCAAAAGGGTGTGTAAAATAAGTTACGAATGTTTTATGTAAAAGAGACGATAGGCGAAGAGTTTACTCATGTATTTGTACGATTTGCGTTGCAAATTTGTCATTGTGTATTTTGAGAGGCTAATGCATTAAATAAACACGTACATTAATGAGGTTTTTGGTGGCGAGGAGGGCTGCGAAAGGTGGAATTTTCTTTGTATAGGTGGAGGTAGGTATATTAGCGTGAGATACACAAGCGATAAAGATTTTTCCGCTCCGTCGAGTGTAAAAAATTAGAAAATAATAAGCCTCATTTATCGTCGATAACGAGCGTTCGTTCGTTGGTAAAACCGAATGGAAATTTTGTGTAGTGGGTGGGATGTATTTCGCAAAATTCCTCCTCTGGTGATATGGCAACCCGAAATATATCGTTGTGTACATAGAGTGGGAGATTTGAAGGGATAGAAGGTATTTGCTATCCAAGGTTATTCTTTTCCTAATGTTTGGTTTGTAGTGTAAAGGTATCAGTGATTTTTTTTTACAACTGTGTTCTTGAAAAAAATATATTTTATGTAACCTTTTGCAAATTTTTTCCAAATCGTGCTCCTATATCGAATATTAAAATAGATAATATTTTCACGAGACGTTTCACACTGGATGAGAAAAAGGATAAAAAAATTGAATCGAATGTAAGTAGAAGATATACTTGTAAACGTCACTTCCCAAAACCGAAATTGGATATGTTGACGTTTTTTTTCTGCTTGAATTTTGGGAATTTATACGTAGGTATAAGCTTCTTGTGCATGTAACTCCTTTCATTTTTACATAAGTAACTCGCTCGAATCGATGAGGAAAAAGCTATTTTACAACAAAGAATGAACTAAACCGAATTTCTTGAACATGTCAACTTGGAAATTTTTAATATACCAATCAAATAATTTTTCAAATAGAATATTTGTCATTATGTCACTTAGGAAAATGTTCAATTTTTCTGCAATTTAAAATAAAATTGCTAGTTTTGCTAATCATAGACTACCTATGTATCAGAAATTTTTTTAAATTTCAACTATCTCCAAGCCTTCTAAGTTTTGATCTCTTTCGAAGATTGCGAATTTTTCGTGTGAAAAAGTGCCAAATTTTGTCATTTTTCAAAAATGCCAGTTTAGATAATTTTTTAAAATGCCAGTTTTTATCATTTCATTAAACATATTGGTTTTTTGGAAATTTTTTCAAAAATGACAGTTTTTAATTTTAAAAGAAATGAAATATCAATAAGTATGAGTCATTTAAGGAAAAAATGACTTATCTCCATTTTTCAGAAATGTTGATTTTTTTTATTTTTGAAAAAAGTCATTTTTATCATTCTTTGGAAAAATGAAAATGTCAATATTTGTCGCTTTTGGAAAAGTAAGTAATTTTGATAATTTTAAAAACGTCAATTTTTGTATTTTTCCAAAAATGGTGAATTTCTTCATTTTTGAAGAAAGTGACTTTTTTTAGCCATTTTTTTCAGAAATGCTGACTTTTTGATATAAAAAAAAAACGAATATTTTTCAAAACATCAGAATTTTTTATGATTTTGAAGGTGTTTGTTCCAGTCATTTTCATTTTCCTAAAAAATATTAAATTTTGTAATTTGTGGAAGGGATGACTTTTTTGTCATTTTTTGTAAAGACTGGCTTGTTATTTTCTGAGCGTTTTTTTGTTCTGAAAAAACTTGATAATTTTCAACATTTTTAAAATGTTGATTTTTGCCTGAAAATTGCGTTTGTTTTTTGAAAGTAAATTTTCTATTTTACTGATGTCATTTTTCAAAAAATCTTAGATTTATGTAGTTATTTTTGAAGAAAATGACATTTTTGTCATTTTTCTGAGATACTGACTTTTTAATTTTTGAAACTTTTCTTTCAACTTTGAAAAAATCACATATTTTTGAAAAATCAGAAATGTCAGTTTTTTGTTATTTTTTAAAAAATTAAGAATTTTTAAGAATTTTGAAAATGTTTATTCTAGTCATTATCTCAAAAATTTCGAATTTTTGTCATTTTTAGAGTAACTTTTTCGTCATTTATCAGAAATTCTGACTTTTCAGCATCTTTTTCATTTTGAAAAAGTAGAACACCTATTTGAAATGTTGATGTACTCGTATAAGTAGGCATGTTATTTTTTTAAAAATTACGATTTTTTTTATTTTTCGAAAATATTAGTTTCTTGTAATTTTTTAAAAAAACATAATTTTGAAGGTGTTATTTCCAGCCATTTTCGTAAGAAATGTTGATTTTTGTCATTTATAGAAAAAGTTGGTTTTTTATTATTTTTCAAAAAAAATGACTGAATTTTTTAGCATAGGATATGCTTTTGCTATGGGGAATGATCTCGTGGAAAATTACGTGACGAAATTCCGTAACGAAAAATCGTCACGAAATTCTGTAACGCTGACTTTTACACATAATGCCAAACTTTTTTGGACTTAGAAAATTTTTTAGATTTTATTTTTCATTTTTGTTATTTTCTAAAAATTGTGGGAGTGTCTTTCAAGGTTTTTGCTCGTATCATTTTTCCAAAAATGCTGAATTTTGTCATTATTGAAGAAACTGACTTTCTTTTCATTTTCCAGAAATGCTCAATTTTTATTTTTCACAAATGTCAATTTTTCTGTTATTTTTCAAAAAAATACAATTTTCTAGATTTTTAAAAATGCTTTTTCTAGTAATTTTTCCAAAAATTTCAAATTTTGTCATTTTTTAAGAAAGTGACTTTTTTGTCATTTTTTGAAAATGCTGACTTTTTTAATTTTTAAAAAATGATGTTATTTTTTTAAAAATACGACTTTTTTGTTTTTTAAAAATAATGTTTTTTTTTTAGAAAAAAATCATTTTTTATAATTTTTAAAGTGTTTATCCCAGTCATTTTTCCAAAAACTTGAATTTTTTTTGTCTTATTTAGAAAACATGACTTTTTTGTCGTTTTTCAAAAATGCCAGTTTTTGTCATTCTTGAAAAGTGCAAATTTTCATAATTTTGAAGCTTTTTTGTGGAGTCATTTTTCCAAAAATGTTAAATTTAGTGATTTTTTTATTTTTTCATAATTTTTTATCTTTTCTAGAATCTTTAAAAGATCATGTAGGTTATTTTTCAAAAATTTTAATTTTTTTAATTTTTGAGAAGTTGAAAATTTTTTATAATTTTGAAAAAAATCCGATTTGAATATAATTTTCTTCACTTGGCAGGTATGACAGTGCCACTCAGTTTTTGTTCTTTTTAAAAAATGTTAATTCTTGTATAATTTTTGAAAAAATTTATTTCTCTTGTTGTTTTATCATTTTTAAAGAAAAAAGTTTCTTTGAGGGTGAATTTTAATGGATTTTGAAAGAACGTCGAACTCTTATTACTTTCCAAAAATGTCAATTTTTTGTCGTTATCAAACAAAGCCATTTTTTTAATAATTTTGGTAAATGATTGTCAATTTTTGAAATTTCCAAGTAATGAAGATTTGTAATTTTTCAAGGAGTAAAAGGTTTTACAGGCATGCATCGATTGGCATCTTCAAAAAAAAAATCAAACCCACATTTAAACTACTTGAAATTTGTCCACTTGTAGTAAGAAATTCGGCTAAAAACAAACCCTCCTTCTCATATTTTCAATAAATGAAGACCCTCGTGGGGAAAAAAATTAACCAAAACGCGAATAACAATCGCGTTAATTCTAACTCCGGGTATATTCCGATGCAGCGTTTAAATTACGATTATGGTGGTTTTATGGCGAAATATTCTTTTGATTCGTATTTTGTAAAATAAGTAACACGATATGGTCCGCATTTTTTGCCTTATTCATTTGTGTATACGTATCACTATGCACGTTCGCTGTATTCGGCGAGTTATTCTTTCTGTGTATTTTTTTCGCAACACTTGAGTTTTTCCTCTTTTTGAAATCTGTTTTGTATTCGAATAGCATAGAGAATTTTTTTTTCACCAGTCATTTATTTGTTTTGTTAACAAAAAGGGAACTGGTACAATGGAGTTTGTAAAATATAGCTCGTATCATTAGTTCCATTTCACGTTGATAAGTAATAACTTTGATAACTGTTGAGACAATAAGAGCATTGGGTTTTCGTTAGGAGGAAAAAAAAAAGGGAAACAGAGAGAGAAATGTACGAAACCGAAGCATGGTAGCGAATTTGACGCCAACCACTTCGCAGATTTTAATTTGAAATACTTCATTTGAAAATAAAATCCGTAACAATGTTTATTTTTCTTTTATTTATTTTAAAAGTGTGCGGCGAAAAATCTCGCAAGTTTTTTCCTCCATGGATGGCGTTGCCTTCGCGTTTGTCTCTCTTTCGATAAATAATACCGACGTCCCGAAAGATTAAACGCGTATTTTTTTTACTTTTTCGTCTCTCGTCTGTTTGGTCTCTTGATACACGAAAATGTAAAATCAGCTTAAACTTTCAGGTCTGTTAGAACTTTCGTTGACATAAATTACAATTAAAAACTTGAAAATAACCCAAACAGGATTATGGTACGAGGCATATATCATGTCAAATAGGCAACTTTGCAATAGTGATAACCCGGTGTCAGGTCCGATTCGGTTTGCAGTCTTTTTTCTCTTCTATGTGTAGTAATTTCGTACATAAATTTCGTACAGAATTGAGTCATAAGTTGCGAAAGAGAAGGTTTTTCTACGTCGGTGTTTTTTTTTTCTTCTTTCGTCTCTTTTTTCTTATTAAATTGTCAACATGTGCTCGACAATTTACGACCGGTTAAATTTTTATGAAAGTTGATTTTTTTCCACCCCCGGTCTACGACGACGACGATGCTGTAATACGACTCTGCAGTTTCACTTTTCCTTCTATTTTTCATCGTTCGTTCGCCTGGTACGTCGGAGTATTAGCCTCGTCTATGAGGAAATTTAATTCAGCCGACTGCGTGTAAATTCTCTGCGTCAATTTTGCAAAGCTCGGGAAATATCCGATATTGATTCCAGCACGTTTTACCAATTTCCATACAGAGGGACGTCGAAAATACGAATACAAGGCGGATGAATATCTCGCAAATAAGAAAAACCAACGAGAATCTAATTCGGTTTCGAAATGATATCTGTATGGTTTTAATTTGTAATTCATTCGCGGTTATTAGGCCAGTCTACGAGAATGTTTTAGTAGTACCAGGCCATTCTATCGAGTTGCTTTTTAAAAACTTCGTTATAAAATTTAAGCCTACGTTATGAAATTCTAAACGTGTGTAAAAACAAGCCAGCCTATTTTTTTCATCTCTTTTCTTCTTTTTTTTCTTATATAATTTCGTTTCGTCATAACGGGCTTTTTATTTAATCTCGAGGACCTTTTTTCCGTCTTCACGTTCCGTTGCTCCTGTGAGAAATACCATATTTTTCAAAACCTTTACGCATTACCAGCATTAAAGACACTAGTCCTTAACTGCTGCATGACGCCTTTCCTCTCTCCGCTGTTTCGCCATCTTTATACTTTAAATTTTCCACTCGAGTACGGTTACTTCATTGTGCCAAATGTTTTCGTTAAGAAATTCCTGGCCTTTTTTTTTTCGCTGGCATTTTACTCCGAGTCCGGACTGTATTGTAAGGACTCGAGGTATACGTTATTTTTAAGCTTCAGAACCCGTATAGTTTTTGTTCTTATTCGTCGGTTCGCACCTCGAAATTTATTTCAGTTTGTCGGCATCAGGCTGCGGATTTGGTTCGAGGTGCGGGATTTACGAATAGGATTCATTTGGAAACTTGTCATCATCGTTTTTGCCTCGCAGCCAGACTAGGTGGATACTTGTTGCAGCATTGCGAAAATTTTAACCCGATTAAAACTTTTAATTCGGTGTTTTTCGTCTTCGTTTCGATGTCCTTTTTCGTAGGATTGTAGGGCTAGGGGTAGTGTTTCGTGCGTATGGTTTGCCTTTCCTGTGCCTGAAAAAGAATCCTGGCTTGGGTACGGTTCGATTTACGAGTGTATAGATTATGTGATTCGGTTCGCCGATTTTCGTTGGTGGTAAAGTGGTAAGCCGATTTGTACAAGTGTAAGGTGATTTGAAATGTGTGAGATTCGAAGAGGAAAAGTTATTAAATTATTGTCGCGAATTTTACAATATTGCGGGTAGATCGATGTCTTATTTTTTTTATTGCGTTGAAGAATGACGTTTTTGAAGATTTATTTTAGGTCAAATTGAGACACTGGTTCAATACTCCACACTTAAATATTTTTCTTTTTTAAATACTGCTCAAAATATCTGCAAAGGAATTAAAATACACGAGTCTTTAAAATTACGATCTGAGAAATATTCTAGTGCCAGAAAAAGCAAACAAAAAATTCTTCCTTTTATCTTTTTATTGCAGCATGTTTCAATTTAAATAATTTACGTCAAGGTACATTTTCTTGATTCTCCCACAGATCATGGCGATTCTTAAATAATCAAAATTTCTGTCCGAAAAATTCAGAAAAACTGTGTCTTTTAATTAAAATTTTGTAAAATGTATTTGATAGCAATGAAAAGTTAAAATCATGAAAAAAATCACGAAAATTCTCAGTAGGCATTGAAAAAATCATAAAAATGAAATGTTGAAATAATTTTATAAATAAAATTGATAAATGAACGATTTCTTGCGATTTCCTTCGTAGTAATTTTGATCATGGAAATGATACAAAATAATCGTGGAAAAAGTCATGAAAATGTATTTTTTTAATCCACTATATGTGCAGCGACTAATGCTGTGAAGACATTTTGAAATTCATGAAAACCGCAAATAAGTAATTTTTTTACACCGTAAACGATTTCCCAAAAAAAATAAATAAAAATTTTGAAAAATGCATAAATTGGTGTAAAAAATCTAAAATTTTATCAAAATTTTTCAAATTCGCTAAATTTTCCAAAAAATGAAATAAATCATCAAAAAGCTCCCCCTCCATTTACCTCCTACCCATGAAACTATAAAACATAGGGTAGGTAAGTATGCTTTTACTTAATAAATTTTTTTAAGTCCATAAAAACTTGATATTTAAAATTTCATTGAAATTTTTCAAGTTCTAACAGTTTTAATTCAAGATGTCCAAATGTCAGCATTATTTCTGAAATTTTCTAGGTCCAAAAAAGTCTGACAAAATGTCTGAAAGTCAGCGTTATATCTGAAATTTTCCAAATCCAAAAAGTATTTAGAAAGTTACCCTGATTTATAAAATTTTCAAAGTCCAAAAAGTCAGTAGAAATTGAATATTTTTCTACGCCCAAAAAAATCTGACAAAATGTCTAAAAGTCATCGTAACGAAGTTTCGTGGCGGAATTTCGTCACCAAGCTAAAATGCATGAAGTGTAAAAAGAGTCAAAAATTTCATCAAAATCTTCGTCAAGAGTTTCTGAAACGTTGAAAAAATTTCATTAAATTCATTGAAAATGTTGCAAACGTTATGAAATAATCGTAATAAATGTCTGAAATGTTGTAAAAACTGTCAAAACATTCACAAAAATTTCGATTAATATCATATTTTTATGACTTTTTACAACTTTTACTATACTTTTAATGATTTTTATGAATTTTATGATAGTTTTTACAAAATTTCAGACACTTTTGACGATTTTTTCACAACTTTTGCAAAATTTTTAATGTTTTCGATGCAATTTTTGGCAAATTTTACAACACTTTTGACGACTTTTTTACATTGTAACAATTTCAATATTTAGTTTTTATGAAATTTTCACCAATTTTTATATTTCGGATTTTTTGACGTTTTGTAGCATAGGATATTCTTTTACTATGGGTAATCTCGCGGAAAAACTGACGAAATTCCGTCATGAAAAATCGTCACGCTGACTTTTAGACATAATGTCGGACTTTTTTGGACGCAAACATTTTCAGATTTCCATTTGATTTTTGAACTTATAAAACTTTATAGATAATGCTGACTTTTAGACATTTTGTCAGACTTTTTCGGACTTGAAGCATTATTAGATTTTAGCATAGGATATGCTTTTGCTATGGGGAGTGATCTCGTGGAAAATTCCGTGACGAAATTCCGTGA
>FIZU01059390.1:0-14359 GCA_900064475.1 Pseudococcus longispinus
AATCAATCAATCAATCAATCAATCAATCAATCAATCAATCAATCAATCAATCAAGCAAGCAAGCAAACAAACAAGCAAGCAAGCAAACAAGCAAGCAAGCAATCAACAACCACAATCAGAAAACATCACCAATTCACCAATTATCGATTACAAAAAATTTACTGGTCAGTCAATCAATCAATCAATCAATCAATCAATCAATCAATCAATCAATCAATCAATCAATCAATCTTTCCATCTATTCATCGCTCCGTCTCTCCATAATTTCTCCTCCCCCTTTCATTCCTTTAATCAGTCAATCAATCAATCAATCAATCAATCAATCAATCAATCAATCAATCAATCAATCAATCAACCATCCTATCCATTTGATCGATTGATCAATCAATCAGCTACCACAATCGGAAAAAATCACCAATTCGCCAATTATTCCATTACAAAAAATTGACTGATCAATCAATTAGTTCATTTGATCGGCCGAGCAATAAATCGATCGATCAATCGATCAATCAATCAATCTTCATCATGATCAACTGAATATTCTTCTAACTACCCAATCTGGAAAATCGTTCCATCAGAAAAAATCACCAATCAATCAATTATTTGATTTAAAAAAAATTGACCGATCAGTCAATCATCACAGAGAAAGACCATCAATTATGATCAATTTAAACATCAATTGATTCGATTAATCTGTCCACCAACCCACCTATTTGATCGATCGATCAATCAATCAATCAATCAATCAATCAATGAAATTAGATCATGATCAATTGATCAATCAATGAAATTAGATCATGATCAATTGATCAATCAATGAAATTAGATCATGATCAATTTATCAATCAATGAAATTAGATCGTGATCAATTGATCAACCAATGAAATTATATCATGATCAATTGATCAACCAATAAAATTAGATCATGATCAATTGATCGATCAATGAAATTAAATCTTGATCAATTTATCAATCAATGAAATTAAATCATGATCAATTGATCGACCACTGAAATTAAATTGTGATCAATTGATCGATCAATGAAATTAAATCTTGATGAATTGATCAATCAATGAAATTAGATCGTGATCAATTGATCAATCAATGAAATTAGATCATGATCAGTTGATCGACCAATGAAATTAAATCGTGATCAATTGATTGAGCAATGAAATTAAATCGTGATCATAATTGATCGATCAAATTCGATCACTAAATTGATCAATCATTGAAAATAGATCATGATCATAATTGATCGATCAAATTCGATCACTAAATTGATCAATCATTGAAATTAGATCATGATCAATTCATCGATCAAATTTGATCACTAAATTGATCAATCTAATTTGATCAAGATCGATCAGATTTGATCATGATCAATTGATCAATCATTCAGTTATCAAAATCTGGAGACTGGAATATCATTCCATTAGGAAAAATCATCAATTATTCAGTTACAAAACAGAGAAAGACCCTAAATTCAATCAGTCGATCAATAAATCAATCAATCAATCAATCAATCGACGTTGATCGTGATCAATTGATTATTCACTCAACTACCTTAATCTGGAAAATCATTCCATTAAAAAAAATCATCAATTAGGCAGTTATTTTATTGCAAAAAATAGACTGATTATTTAATCATCTCAGAAGAACACCATAACCATGATCAATCAATCCATCAAATTTGATCATGAACAATCGATCAATTGATCAACTACCACAATCCGACGAATCATTCCATTAGGTAAAACCACCAATCAATCGATCAATCATGAAAAATTGATTGATCACTCAATCACCGCGGAAAAAGTCTATCAATCATGACCAATTGGTAATCATTGGATCAATCAATCAATCGATCATGAAAAATTGATTAAATACCAATATCATCATGATTAAATTTAACATCGCACAAATTATCTTTACTAGGTTCTACAAATAAAAATATATCCTCTTGCGATTTAACAAAATCTTCGCGCGAATAATCATATCTCGATGGACCAATCATCGATCGTATAAGATCAATTCTATCCAATTTCGAACTATAAATCTTCATGTCTTTCAAGTCACTAATACGGATAATTTCTCGTTTCAGCTCGTAAAAATCATCCACTTGTCCATAGTTTAGGAATTGCACATTCTTTTTCAACAATTCGCCGCTCGCTGCATTTATAACGATAGACTGGTCGAGTGCAACATGCGGTAAAGTAATTCTCGAATTTTTCCAACGTTCTTCTTTATCAATTCCATCGTTGTTGAATTCGAAAAATTTCTCGATATTGTTGTTTCGAATGCTTTTGCGAAGTAAGCAATAAGAATCATTGAACCAACCGTGTTGAATGTTACCATCATGGTCAAAGGTATCGACGATGCGCTTGTGTATATCACTTTTCTTGCACACGTGATCGGTATTGCGAATATTACGACTACATCCGTAACATTTTATCGAATGCCGGCGCGAGCAAGTAATTTTAGGACGACAATGAATAAAATGAATTTTCTCATCAAACTTGTCGGACTGTTTCTGGGCGTCAATATTTATACATTTACGCGGTGAAGTAATTGCACATCTCATTATGAAAAATAAACGTCGTAGTAATTCGATAAACAATAATTTACTGTGGATGCGTGTCCTTATGTATAAAGCAAGTAGCATACTATATTCGCGATAAGAAAATGCACGGAATGACTCATCAGTCAGGTTGGACGAATAAGGAGGGGAGAAAACTGGTTTCTCAGTGTTGGTGACCTTGAAAGAATACTGTCATCAGCCAAATTAACCCATTAGGAGGGGAGAAAACCGGTTTCTTAGTGTTAGTGACCTTGAAAGAATACCGTCATCAGCCAAATTAACCCATTAGGAGGGGAGAAAACCGGTTTCTCAGTGTTCGTGGCCTTGAAGGAATACTGTCATCAGCCAAATTAACCCATTAGGAGGAGAGAAAACCGGTTTCTCAGTGTTAGTGGCCTTGAAGGAATACTGTCATCAGCCAAGAGAAAACCGGTTTCTCAGTGTTAGTGGCCTTGAAGGAATACTGTCATCAGCCAACTTAACCCAATAGGGCCAGAAAACCGGTTTCTTATTGTTATTGATCTTGAATATTTACTTGTGCTCAATTGATCACACCACATTTTTCGTGATTTAATTATTACAAATGAGTTAATCATTCTATTACGTATCATCAATCGAACACGGACAATTTATTAGTCATTCTTCAATAATAAATCGATCAATCGACTAGTTACGACAAATCGTTAATTTTCTCACAATTAACTTGATCCTATAAGTCAAAAAAAAATAAACAATCTCTCCCCCTTCTTTATAAATTTCTGTAATAAATAAATCCCGATTTAAAAGAAACAAACAACTTTCCGCAACTCGACAAATGCGATTTGGCAAAAAGAACACAATGACCTTCTCCATATCACATAATAAACCATGCTTTCTTTTAATACAGTATTTTAAATTCATGTCGTTTAAATTGTCGTAAAAAATTTTATATTCTTTTTCACTTCACCTGTCTGCGACTGTTTTTAATTATGAAAATAATGCCAGAAATTTAAAAATTTGTAATTCTACAACATTTACGAGCTACTCGCTTCTTGAATCCAATTAATTGCGCCCAAATCCAAAGTACAGAACCTACGTGGACTATTTTTGTCGACGATATCACATCACAACCCATTCAATATCGGATCAGCATGTATCGATACATCGATTCGTTTTCTAGCTTAACAATCACGCTACGATGATTTGGTCGATGGTCGTGAAATAATTGACGTTTTGAAAAATTAACATCGTTAAGGTTATTACGCCAGTAATTGGGAGTGTTTCATTAACATTTATTCGAGCTTTATGACACGTGTGATGGAAATGTTTCTACTTCAATGGCCCTACAAAAATATCAAAAAAGAAAAACAGAAATGGAGTTCAGCCTTCTAGGAAAGTATCACGAGTACAAGAACGAAGGACTCCGCAGGACAGAGGGACAAAGAGGGGTATCAATCATCGGGTACTCGTGCTCGAAATTTCAACACATGTATCAATGATTAACACTTCGATAATTAAAAAACAATCCAGCACGAACTTGGCGGATATGACGGTGAAACCGATGTAATTGAGACAGAAGATGGATACAAATACATAGATACTGGAAGATACTCCTTACGTCAAAAGAAATCAGCTACTATTACTGTTTCGACAACAGCATACGTAAGCAGATATCTTACGAGAATAACGTATAATTCGCAAAGGCGGCGCCCACCATGCGGGATGGAATCGTGTCTCTAAACACTTGAGAGTATGGTAATGGTTATATCGAGTACTTAGCTTCCGGACGTATCAGCCGAATAGATCGTGATACGGTAATCCCACCGGATGACTAGTGTTCTCAGTCGTTGTCATTCGATATGCTTCAACGGTATAATTAGATCGTAAGTATGCGGAAAATTTTTACCCTTTGATGCGATACGATACGAGTATTACGACGAATGTATCGAAAACTTTGCATTTCGGTAACCTTAATCGAAGATATTATCATTTACATTTCATCGAGCTGAAGGTGAAGTACAATGCACATATTTGTACGACGTACTTCTACATACTTTCATATTGATAAAATATTTAAAAAGATTTCCATTTCGTTTCACCAAATAGATACGTATCACAAAAATTTCCAGCCATGAATAACGAAAAGCTTCGCCAACTCGTAGAGTTTAGAAACAAGTCGAAATATTGAGAAAATACAAATTTTACAATGAGGTCTGGCCCATTCAAGAGCCCAGAGCCTAAAAATTTTGAACTCAGAAAATCGATTTTGATGTATTCGACTGATTCGAGGTCACTGATCTCTAATCCGGTATCCATTTTAATCGAACACTATTTTTTACTCAAAATTGAGAATTTTTAAAATGAATTTTTGTCATTTTTAAATTTTACATTGTCCACTGGAAATTATATTTCGTACAAATTCAAGTGAAAAAAGGAACAGGTCTCAATTCTTCAAATATTCTTCAAAAAATCAGAGTATTTTTCTAAAAATTGATAAAACTAGAAATAATAAAGTTTTACAAAATTTTCGACATTTTCATTTCGGTATTTTGTCAAACGATTGAAATTTGAGAAAATGCCTTAAAACTCGCCAGAGATATTTATCAACCTTCTGAATCACACTAGATGAAATCCACTAATTGTGAATTTTCAGTGATTGTCTCAAAGCTCTTTTTTCAATAAAATAAGGCATTAGTAAAGGCTGTGGTGTGATAAGGGGATGAATCGGCCTTTGGTCGAATTTCTAAACATTTTTCAGGGCTTCCGATTTGGTATGGTAAAATATGATTTTAGAGCTTATGCGGAATCCTTTACCTAACCCGTGGAGGTCGGACCCCCCCCCCCCCCCAACAGTGATTTTAAGCTAAAAATGCTGTCTCAGCGAGTTTCAAATCGATTTCTATCAAACTTGGTATGTGAGTACATGTACTCAAGAAGAACGTTGTGAAATTTTTTCAGATTTTTCCGACCCCTACAATGACCTTGAAATTGACATTGAAAACTTCAAATCGCCACAGGGGGCACAATTTTGGTGCGAGCACGAAAAAAAAATTATTTTCTCATTTTTCAGACCATTTTGCACGACTCAGAATTTTTTGGATTTTTGCCAGGGTGGAAGATCATACGTAAATCTTCAAAAAACCGTTTTTTTAGCCTGTTTTCCTCCAAATACTCCATCAACCTGCATTTAGATCAAACTCGCTCATTTTCCTCCCTCTTTTAAAATCGCCAAATTACCCCATTTTGGGAACTTGCAACCTTCTCCGAGATGAGCTAGGGGCCTAGAAATCATATTTGGGCTTGTTTCAAGTCGATATCCATTAAATATTCTGATTTTAGCAAAATCGAAAAACTTCAATTTTTTTAAACGCATTTCATAAAAATGTTTTCAAAATCAAAAATATTCGATTCGTGAAAAAAAGCAAAAAAAAAATTTAAGTTTCTCGATATGATTTTTTGGCCCCTAGCTCACCCCAAATATTCGTCTTTGGATTGAACAAGAGTCAGATTTTCGGAAAGATCACTATCCAAACCCCCTTGACTAATTTTTCAGCTGCCAAAATGATTTTTCAATTTCCAACGAATTTTTGAAAGTATAAAAGTCATCTATGTTTAGCAAAAATGCAAGGATTCGACAGATTTTAAATCATTTGTGATTTCAAGTCCAAAAATCTCAAAATTCGGATTCAGATTTTCGATTTCAAATTTAATTTTTGGAGGGGTTTTACGACAAGGATTTTTGATTTCGAATCTATCAGATTCTATCAATTTTTTCGAATTTTACCGAAGCCAAGCTATTTTGTAATAAATTGTTATTCATTCGCTTTTCTTTATTTAAGTATCTACTTGAAAATTAAGATAGTCAAGTATTAAGTAGGTTTGTAGGTATTGAAAAAAATCAACAGGTTTCAAATTTTTGATTGTGAATTTCAGATCTGTAATCGAACTGTGAAAAATGTTTGTGTTTTGGATTTCAAATCAAATTGTGAGAAGCATTTTGGATTTTAAATCGACATATAACAGGGCTGGGAAAACTGAAACTTTCAATTTCAGTTATTTCTTGACTTTTTTGTAAATTTCTTATCAAAAAGCTGAAATTTTGTATTATTTTTTGATTGAAAATTTGGAATATTGCCTAAAATCAAAAATACAAACATTATTTAGTAATTTCCAGTTTCAGTTCTAGTCAATTTTTGCACCATTGAAACGAAAAACTAAAACTGAAACTGAAATAATTTCAGTTCCACAACCCTGAAATATGATAAGGATTTTAAATTTTGAATCAACATTTTCCCCCCTTTGAACCCTTCAAAAATACGACATTCTTCAAATGAAATACTTCGAAACTCGAATCCTTACCGAACATCGACATTCAGAAATCGAATTTCACCATTTCCAACCTTTCAGAATCCTCCAGCAAAATTTTGATTTTCCCCCAGTATTTTCAAATTTTTCCAAAAAATGTGGAAACTGACTTGAACAGCTGAAAATCAAGTTTCCACCATCTTTCGGGTACTTCGACTAGAAAATTTTCCGAGGGTGTTTTTTGACCAGCGGAGATTCCCTTGCAAGAAATATCCATCAATCGAGTGCATGGAATTTTTGACTTTTTGATAAAGTGTCCATAAAATCAAAGAAAGCTACATTCAAAAGTTTTATATCATCGGTCATCAAATAATTGAAATTATGAAATTTTCAGATTTAAGCTCCTGAAACTGATCCATGATTGAAAAAATTTTCTCTCCGAAAATTTTCCTAAATTTTCTAGTCAATTTTTCGAAAATTTTGCAATTTTTGGAGATAATTTACGTGGAGAAGACAGGACATACACCCCACACCATCCCTGTTTCGTGACGTCACCCCCCCCCCTTCATATCTAATTATCTATGTTGAAAAAGATTATCAGTAATCATCATGAAAAATTTTCAAAATACTGGGACCAACAAAACAAAAAAATAGATTTGCCCTCATATTTTCTCTCTGTTGGAGATTAGTTTTTAGGAAATTCTCGTGATAAGCAGATCCGAGGATCTTTAGATCCGGATCTATAATTCAGATACTTTGTAATTTGTAGATCTGATCTATGATCTTAAGATCTTCTCAATTTCAAAAAAACCCAAAAATATATATTTCAGTTTTTCAAGTTTCATGTTTTTAACCCTTAGGTATTCGTTCAAAGATGGAGAAAAGATTTCCAAATCTGACGATTTGGATCTTGGATCTAAAGATCCGCATTTTGAAGATCTTCAAGTCAAGGATCTGATCTTTGGATCTTTAGATCCGATCTTTTGTGTTGGATCTGATCTGATCTAAATCTAAAAAAAACACTCAACTGATCTGGATCTGGATCTAAATTTTTTGGAAATAAATCTGCTCATCACTGGAAAATTCAAAGCCTTCAATAATTTACAAAAAGATGAACTCAACTCACCATAGCTTGTTCTATTTTATTATCGATTGCCACCGCGTTACTACTGCCAGCAGTACTGAAACAAAAAAACAAAATACAAAATAAATACAAAACAACAACCAATTGCTCCATCATCAATCCCTACTTTTCCAATAAATCGCTCCGCATCGATAAATGAATCACATTCATAGCAATAGCAATCAATCAGTAAATTCCAACACCTGTATTACTCTCGTATTTTCTCACACATTTATAGGACAATTTCCCATACAAAGACATGTTTTTTCGGTCACAATACGTACAAATACCTTATCTACCAAATAGGCTCATAAGTGTATTACAACAAGCACATATCCTTGTAAATTACGATATATGTAGGCTCAACATGACGATAAACAAATACACACATACCACACAAATGTGGGCATATCAACGAAATACTCGTACTACGACAATTATCGTATATCGTCGTCTCATTTCCTTCTCAATCGTCTCTTTTTCTCGCACACTCTTACAAATACATATCACAGACGTGCAAATATTACCCCGCTTGCACGCGCGACTAAAAATATACGCAGCGTCGTAATTCATACGATTCAGCATCGACTTATTTTACGCCTTCTCGTTTAATGACCATAGAAAAAAAAAAGAAAGAGAAAACGTCGGCGCGAAATATTCTCTCTCTTTTTCGTTCAATTACTCTACGGACGAATTTATTAGCCAAATGACCACATTCGCCATCATCTGATTCAGCCAGTAGCCAATCTACCATTTGGCAGTCATCGTCCCTCCCCAGATCATCGATTAATTTGCAATAATAACCAATGATTTTTACTACCTTTCCGAAATTATTAGTTCGAATTTACATTTGGTATATGATTTTTCCACTTCGAAGACCATTATTTGATAATTTTAGCTGCAAAAATCACAATTTTATCCGCGGGCGAAATTCTCAGTAGCAATGTACATATCGTAAAGGTTGAATGATCTCGACCTACGATAACCGAGCATATAATTATATTTCATACATTGCACTGTATGATTGACGGCGCAACGTACGTTTACTCGTCGTAGTATTTATTTACATAATAGAATACGTATTCTCGGCAAGTACGAGTAAGATCCATAGTCCGTACGTATAAGTGAGTTTTGCTGCCATAAGTACGAGCCTATTGGTGTTATCTCTTCGAGTGTATTGGAACGACCGCGAACTATTTGCGTATACGCAGTATTTCGACATAATATACTCGTACTATATACGAGTATATTGAGTAGTTCACTGTATAAACGAGCGTATACGAGTACGTACCATGCCTACGTATGTTTTATTTGTAGTATACATGTGCCTCTTGTGCTCACTCACTTACTCAAACACACGCACCATAACTATACGGACGTGTAAATTGAAAATTCATACAGCCTTCCCTGTCTCCATCTTTGTCGCTCTTTTACGCGCTTATTACTCGTATATTGGCTACGACACAATTATATAATGTCAAGGTAAACGTTCACCTTCCCATGGGAACCAGTATACTATATCTATACATAATATGTATAAATAAATTAAGTCGCATCGAGCTCGCGGTTCGTTTTATCCGATTTTATTTTTTCCCCCTTTTTTCACTTAACCTAGTTTGATACGATTTTATCCTTTTTTTTCCTCTTTTCCTAGCGCGGTTTCTCAGACATTTCACGAGTCGATACGAATTGAAGTGATGAATAATTAATAAGCGAAGGTATCTATTTTTTTTTTACTTTTTTTCGATCAATTTTTTACGTAATGCAGTTTGCTCGTGAAAAAATAATGCATCGAACTACACCAACACAGGCACACACGAATATAATCACAAATATTGATTCGAAAAGAAAATCAGCGATAAAATTTTAAATAGAGAATGTAAAATATCTTCAAGAAGGAAGTTGAAAATGAATCAGTGTGACAAAATATGAGAACGGAATATTTGAGAAAGTCTGAAAATTCCAAAAAATTATGTTTTTTTTCACATTGCTTTTTAAAATGACAGCGATGAAAAATTGAAATAATTTCAATTTCAGTTTTGGTTTCGGTTTTCAGATTTTCTTGATTCAGTTTATCAGTTCCCAGTTTTCAGTTTTCAACTTTACTTTACTTTTTCTGGTTCTGGACTTTGAAAAAAAAGGGTTAACATATCAACTTTAAGTCAATAAATGAAACAAAAACTGAAAGAAAACTGGAAATCATTTCAGTTTTAGTTCACTTTTCCAGTTTTCTATTCAGTTTTCCACTTTTTATTTTAGTTTTTGTCGCATCAATTTTGGTTCTGGTTTCAGTTTCAGTTTTTCCATTTCAGTTTGAATTAATTTCAAGTTTTTTTTTTCAGTTTCAGTTCAATTTTCAATTCTTTTTGTTACAGTTTGAGTCTCGGTTTTAGTCAGTTTTGAATTATGTATTTTCGGTTTCAGTTTTCGTTTTCTAGTTTTGTCGTTTTGGTTTTAGTTTCAGTTTTTCATTTCAATTTCAATTACTTAATTTCAGTTTTTTTTTCAGTTTTAGTTCAGGTTTCAGTTTAGTTCTCTGTTTCAATTGCAGTTTTTATTTTTTGGTTTTGCCATTTCAGTTTTTTTCAGTTTCAGTTCAAATTTCAGTTTTGATTTTCAGTTGTAGTCTCGGTTTAAATTTCAGTTTGTAATTAAAATAATCACTTTCAGTTTTAGCTTCCTTGTTTTTAATTTTAATTTTTCAGTTTTGTTTTTTCAGTTTCACTTTTTCATTTCAATTTCAATTACTTAATTTCAGTTTTTTTTTCAGTTTTTTTTTTCAGTTTTAGTTTTAGTTCAAGTTTCAGTTTGAGTCTCGGATATAGTTTCAGTTTTGAATTCTCACTTTCACTTTCACTTTCAGTTTCCAGTTTTTATTTTTCGGTTATACCATTTCAGTTTTTTCAGTTTCAGTTCAAATTTTCAGTTGTTTTTTTTTTGTTTCTAGTTTGAGTTTCGGTTTTGTCATTTCAGTGTTTTTTTTTTAATTTCAGTTTTAGTTCAGGTTTCAATTTTCAGTTTTTTTTTAGTCTCAATCTGAGTCTCAGTTTCAGTTTCAGTCTCCAGTTTTTAATTTTGATTTTCCAAATTTGTCATTTCAGTTTCAATTAATTTCACTTGTTTTCTTCAGTTTCAGTTTTTAATTAGTTTCAGTTTTAGTTTTCAGTTTTTAATTTTTATTTTCCAAATTTGTCATTTCAATTTCAATTACTTTCAGTTTTTTTTTCAGTTTCAGTTCAAATATCAGTTTTGATTTTCAGTTGTTTTTTTATTTCTAGTTTAAGTTTCGGTTTCGGTTTCAGTTTCTCTATTTTTCGGTTTTATCATTTCAGTTTTAGTTCAGATTTCAATTTTCAGTTGTTTTTTTTTGTTTCTAGTTTGAGTTTCGGTTTCGGTTTCGGCTTCAGTTTTTTTTTAGTTTCAGTTTTAGGGCAGGTTTCAATTTTCAGTTTTTTTTTTAGGCTCAATCTGAGTCTCAGTTTCAGTTTCAGTTTTTAATTACTTTCAGTTTCAGTTTCCAGTTTTCAATTTTGATTTTCCAAATTTGTCATTTCAATTTCAATTAATTTCAGTTTTTTCTCAGTTTCTGTTCAAATATTAGTTTTGATTTTCAGTTTTTTTTTTTATTTCTAGATCAAGTTTCGGTTTCGGTTTCAGTTTCAGTTTCTCTATTTCTCGGTTTTATCATTTCAGTTTTAGTTCAGATTTCAATTTTCAGTTGTTTTTTTTATTTCTAGTTTGAGTTTCGGTTTCGGTTTCAGTTTTTTTTTCGGTTTTGTCATTTCAGTTTTTTTTTAGTTTCAGTTTTAGTTCAGGTTTCAATTTTTATTTTTTTTTAATCTCAATCTGAGTCTTAGTTTCAGTTTCAGTTTTTAATTACTTTCAGTTTCAGTTTCCAGTTTTTAATTTTAATTTTCCAAATTTGTCATTTCAGTTTCCATTAATTTCACTTGTTTTCTTCAGTTTCAGTTTTTTTTGTTTCAGTTTGAGTCCCGGTTTCAGTTTCAGTTTCAGTTTTAGTTTTCAGTTTTCAATTTTTATTTTTCAAATTTGTCATTTCAATTACAATTAATTTCAGTTTTTTCTCAGTTTCAGTTCAAATATTAGTTTTGATTTTCAGTTGTTTTTTTATTCCTAGTTCAAGTTTCGGTTTCGGTTTCAGTTTCTCTATTTTTTCGGTTTTATCATTTCAGTTTTAGTTCAGATTTCAATTTTCAGTTTTTTTTGTCTCAACCTGAGTCTCGGTTTCAGTTTCCAATTTTCAATTATGATTTTCCAAATTTGTCATTTCAGGTTCACTTCAGGTTTCATTTCAGTTTCAATTAATTTCACTTGTTTTCTTCAGTTTCAGTTTTTTTTTGTTTCAGTTTGAGTCCCGGTTTCAGTTTCAGTTTTGAATTAGTTTCAGTTTTAGTTTTCAGTTTTCAATTCCTATTTTCCAATTTGTCATTTCAGTTTCACTTTCGGTTACAGTTTCGGTTTTTCATTTCAGTTCCAATTAATTTCACTTTTTTTCTTCAGTTTCAGTTTCAGTTTTGATTTTTAGTTTTTTTTTGTTTCAATTGGAGTCTCAGTTTCATTTTCAGTTTTGAATTATCACTTTCAGTTTCAGTTTTCATTTTACAGTTTTATCATTTCAGGTTCACTTTCGGTTTCAGTTTCAATTTTTCATTTCAGTTTCAATCAGTGGCGTAGCCAGGGGGCAAGAAGGTCACGGCCCCCCTTGACGATGAAAAAGTTGAAAAAGCGCATGAAATTTTGGCTTTTGAATTTATTTTTTCCAAAAATATTATCTTACAAAAATGAACTCGAAACGTTCACAAATAATCGTCAAAAAATTATATTGAATCGTTCGCAACCGATTCATATTCGAGAAAAATTTTCCATTCCAACACATTTTCAACCCTACATAACCAAATTAGCAAAAAATTACTTCTACCATCTTCATCTTTCGTATTTCCTTCGAACTTTCATCGAGAGAGAAATTCCACAAACCATCTGCGGATATCACTTTATGCGAGACATTTTCCAACAAATTTCCTTTATTCAGCATTACGTACAATGTAGTTAGGTTAGGTACCCTACGTATATGACATCTTTTGACGACTATTTTGTCAAATTTCTTTATCATTACGTTCGTTAAACTTTCACCCCTCTTCGCGTCTCCTCTCGGCATGCCAACACCGCCCATACCACAATAACGTCACATATCACGTACACGCTTCACAACACAATTATCACGTCGACAACGACGACAACCACAAAGAAAAAACGCTACCATATTGAACCGTAATTAAATATCGCATATTATAAGTCCTTCGTATACAATTAAAACCATCGAGTGAGAGAGAGAGAAAAAGCGACAGATATCATCACATCATCTGACGACATCTTTCGGAAACCATTGTTAATTCGCATACGCGAGCTCAAACCCAGACAATCAGCCAATCGTATGATGATGATGGCTCAGCAGTCGACGTAGAGAATCTCTCTACACAGCAGCAATTCATCCACACAGAGATACGTTACAATCATCGTACGAGTATGATCATATGATATTGCTTAGTTAGATATGTAAACGAATGACGCTGACGACTGTTTACTCGGCTACGAGGCCGGGGTACTTGGTCGTTTTTTTTTAAAGCACGTGTATGCCATAACAGCGGTTTCAATTCGCCAAACAATACATACGTAAATAGATATATCTATGTGTATGCGATGCATTGGTATAGAACACGCCTAAAAAAACGTAAGCAATGACGCCAAAATTTCCTTCCCCGCTGTATTCCCCGCCGCTAGTGGAAAATTACAGGCTTCGTCATCGGCATCGTTGTACATTGTCGTGGTTTTCGAATGAAAATCAACCATATAGTAGAGTAATAAACTGAAAAATACCGCTTCTAGTGATAGAATCATGCAAGTTGGTAATTGGTATAATGAATATTGAGACCAAAACCAAATTTTAGAGAACGGGAGCCCTCTTCAGTTCCCCACAGGCAGCACGAGGGAGAAATTTTTGAGGCACCAGTTCCCCTTGTGTAACAAAAGTGAACCATTTCGATGGTTTCTTTGGTCGTTTGTATATTAGGGTGGAGCGCGAAAAAAAAACATACCTCAGATTTTGACCAAATTCAAGGAGATGGTTCAAATTTAATTGGGGATGAACCATAGAAAATTTTAGTTGAGCCAGGGGGCCTCAAAATGGGGTAACTTTCGAAAAAAACTTGGTTTTTGGCCATTTCTGAGTAGTGCTACCAATGTGGCATACCCAGCACAGCCCCAGAAAGTTGCGATTTGAGTTGCTACACCTACCCAAACCATTGACCTCGAAATTAGATACCACTTTTCCTACCCTACCAGGGGGTTAAAAAGTT
>FIZU01059407.1:0-17015 GCA_900064475.1 Pseudococcus longispinus
ACCCCAGGTAACTTGAATCCCTAATCCGGTGCTGGAATTGAGTAAAAAAGAAGGGGGCCCGCAAAATAATTTGTACCAGGCCCTGCTCCGCTCTCGCCGTCACTGAATGGCGGGGGCTCCTTTAACATAGAATATGCTTTTGCGGTGACCAAACCTACAAATAACAGAATTTAAAAACGCTTCGCGCTGGCTTTTAGACATTTTGTCAGATTATATTAGATTTTGTGGACTTGAAAATTTTTTCAGATTTTAAACGATTTCTTTGAACTTGGAAAATTTGAGAAATTCTGGCTTTTTTGATTTTGAGAAATTTTATTATGTGATCATTTGACTTTTGAACTTGGAAAAATTTATATTATTTCAAAATTTTACATTTAAACATTTTACAAAACATGATAACATTGTGTCCAACTCTTCGAAGTGTAAAATTAGATAAATTCAGACATTATTTCAGATTGGAATGTGCACTTCAGTTTGACATAGGTAGCAGAAAGAGCAAAAGCATACCCTAAATTTATACTTTCCTGTGTAGTATGGAAATGGAAATGACCAAGTTTTTTTTTCATTTTCAAAACCATCACCTTATAAATGGACCACCCTGTATGTATGTACGTGCATTCATCGGAAAACGCCTGCGGAGGAAAAATTATCCCTACACAAGGACGAGGCGAAAAAAAGAACTCGAAGCTTCACACATCGAACATTTAAACTGATTTGGATCGATTACCTACGTCTCACTATCGGCAGCCGGGTTTATTTGTAAAGCATTAGCTAGGTACTTCTCGGCTGCGGAGAGATGATCTAATGGTGCCGGATTCTTAAGGGTCGAAATGGCAGCTAATTCTAGTCACGTATTTAGTAGCTTGTCAACATTATCAAAGCCAACAATCTACGTTAATTGCTACTCTAATCATTCGGAATGTAATTGCTTTATTTAACTCGCGTTCGTATCGCGTCCTATACGTACGTATATCTTTTGTCAGCCGAATTTATGGCCTTTGAAATACTTTATTAAGATTTTAATAATTTTTTTCCACCCGATTCTCGTCGAGTAATTTAATTAAAACTACGATACGTTTGTTTTTTGCGTTTAATCGTATAAATCTTAGGTTTTAGTCGGACGTGCGCGACGCGACCAGTTCGAAAAATCCAAAAGGCCCTTTTTATTTACGACCGAGGCGGCTTTTAATAAGATTATTTCGTTAGTTAGTATCGATTTCGTTTAGTGAATCATCCGGCATAGTTTTATGAATCGGATCTCAACGTAGATATAGATATACTTAACGTATAATTTAATTACTCGTATTTATCTCGATCTGAAAGCCCAAAATGGGGTAATAAAGTTGTCATCAAGCTATATCCGAGTCCTTTACTTTGGTAAACTTTGTCGCTTTGTTTTAATGCGGTATTGGGAATTTCTCAAGGCGAAAATGGTCGTTGACCCTGGAATTTCATTAAATTAAAATCTCGCTTATGCAACAATAACGTTTCCACAACTAAGAACTTTATGTAAATTACGTGTAGGAGATTATTTTTTGCCTTTTGCTAGGGTATAGAAAATTTTCAAAGTTTATTAATGTAAGTGTACTGATTTCAAAATTATTGATGGCGTTTTACTGGAAAAAATCTCGAGTTTGTTTTTCATTTTTGTGTTTTGATGTTGAATAGGTACCTATTTCGTGGAAATATTTGGGAAAATCGATTCAAAGAGCATATTTACTAATTTTCGCGATATTTTAAACAATTTTGATGATATTTCAATAACTTTCATGATATTTTAAACGATATTTGAAGTAATTTCAGTACTTTTCACAAGTGATGGAAGATTTTAACAAAACTTTTAACAATTCAGAAGCCATTTTAATAATTTTTATAATATTTCAAACAATTTTGTGGTATTTTAAACAATTTTTATTATATGTATTTCAAACAATTTATAACCAAAGAATGTTTTGAATCGATATAACTTAATTTAAAACAATTTTTTCGAAGTACCTAATTCAGCAATACTTATCGATGATGATTTAAAAATTTTCAACAAATTATTTTCTAGTTCTCAACGTCATTTTTATATTTTATACAGTTTTTACGGCATTTTGAATGCTCTTAATGATTTCAACACCCGTTCAGCTATTTTGAACAATTTTAATTATTTTTTATGCTATTTCAAACCATTTTTTCTACATTTTGAATTCATTAATATACTTTCCCATTTTATTACCTTTATTACTTCAATATCAAATTTTTGCGAATCCAAAAACTTGTTTTTTTTGAAAATGTTGAACTACTTAAGTGGACGTAGAAACTGTTGTCAAACCTCAATAATAACTTTCATGTCGTTTTCGTTTCTTTTTGCAGAAAATTTTCGAAAAAATTACCTCCCTACCTATTTCTACGAGTATCATCCAGTTTATTAAGTTTCATTGAAATATTGTCCATATACGTACCAGTACATATTGGTATGAGTTCCTCTACCAGTCTACCTCCATTACGCTCACCAACACAAACGAAGCATAAAATGGAATAAAAAATATAAAAAAAATACCTCTTGGTGCGGATTACGACGTAGTCGTAGTGTACCTATTTCCCCAATGACACACATTTCATCAAAGTACAAAATTAAATTTTCCGTCGCGAATCACCATGGTTTTTTGTTCGCAATTACGATTACAAAATCGAATTAATAGCATCAGCTCGCACAGCTGCAAGTATTTGCATTTTGACGCGACGCCGAGGACTACGAGGCTTTTTAATTTGAAAACTAAAAAAAAAATGTCGAGAGAGAGAAGTCCATTGTACCTACACATCGAAACAGTATAGAAATGGAAAAAGAGCAGGTTAACTAGCGGTAATGTTTTTATTGAAATAAATAAAAATAACGTTGAAAAAAAAAGGTTTGTTCTCATTTATACAGTGAAATTAGATTACCGAAACATTTATTCTGATAATTAAGTTTACCGCCGAATAAAAGAATGAAAAGAATTGAAGCAGGGGGGGAGGCGAGGAAAAAGTTTGAAAATCGGATCACGTATATCGTTCGATGAGAATTAAACTTAAGTTTGCACGCTGCTCGCGCCTTTCGCCTTTTATACGTACAATTGAATACAAATTCGAGACAACTGTTCATTCTTTGTTGGACAAATGGAGGTTCGTTGGATTTGCGTGTTTCTCCTTAATAAATTATTTACTGACGACAAGAAAATCAATTAGCGCGTTTCTTCTTTCATTGTTCCTTTCGTCCCCGTACCGTCGTTATTAACTTTGTATATGTCCTTTTTGTTCGAGGGTTTCTCAGCCTTTGCGTCGTAACTGCTTTTTACAACGTACGTCGTGATGAAGTTGTATATACGAAGAGGTATCCGGTTACAGTGATTTTCACGTTTTAGCTGATGAATCGCATTCGGTGTCAGGTTTTGCTTTTCTTGGTACGAGGGATGAGCTTTAATTGGAATTTACACCCCTTTAAAAAAGGGATGTTTTGGAAACCCCGCGATTTTCACGGTTGTTTTCGTTTCAAGATATGGATATGGTTGTTTCGTTTTCATATTATTTACTCATCGCGCAGTTTTCATTATTTTACGTACCAGTGGATATCGAAATAGTATGAACGTAACTGAAAGTCGAAGATAGAAGGGTCATTTTGTAGAAATATTTTTACAAATGCTTTAATATTAATAAAATGTAGAAGGTCGTTAGGTAAAGTTTGAAATTTAAGATTTTGTATCGATTGACAGTCTTTCGAGGACGACTAGACATAAGAAAATAAACGAATAAATCATATGGCCAATGTTGATGAAATGGATCAGCTTTATGAATCTTTGTGAAACACTTCAGAGTAAAATTTTCGATATTAAAGTCGATATTGCCGATGAAAAGTCTCAGCTCTACGGACCTAGGTGCGATATTTCGATATTTTCATTTTCATGTTAAGGTACATTTTTAAAGGGACCTCAAGTTGGCCAGATTTTCCAAAAAAATTGAATAAAAATCGTCAAAAATGCATGAAATGTTGGAAAAGGAGTCGATTATTTCATAAAAATGATTTAAAATTATTGTGAAATTAATGAAAAAGTCGTCAAAAGTGCATAAACTGTTGCAAAGATGGTCATAAATTTCATTAAAATCTTTTGAAAATGTTTTAAAAGCAGAGAAAAAGTCGTCAAAAGTGTCTGAAATGTTGTAAAAATTGTCGAAAAGTTCATTAAAGTACTCAAAATGTAGCAGAAGCCGTCAAAATGTCTTCAAAACTGCCTGAAGTTGTTGAAAATTTCATAAAAATTATTAAAAATACTGCAAAAGTTGCGAAAAATTCGAAAAAAATATTTGAAATGTTGTAACAACTGTCAAAAATTTCATAAAAATCATTAAAAACGGTTCAAACGTGGTGAAAAAGTTGTCAAAAGAGTCTAAAGTGTTGTTAAAATTGTCAGAAAGTCAATAAAAATCGTTGAAAATATTGCAAAAGTTATAAAAAAGTATTGAAAAGTGCATGAAATGTTATAAAAAGTGTCCAAAAACTCAAAAAAATCATGAAAAATATGGCATTTTTTATGACTTTTTTACAACTTTTGCAACATTTTCAATGATTTTTATGAATTTTTTGAATGTTTTTTTAAAATTTACCCCCTTCCATAATTTCTTCTATTCTAACCCAATTTCGTTGATTTGAAATGTAATGTAATTATGGGGTAAGTAATTAATTTATTTCGCGAGTAAATTTTTTTGACCGAAAGCAAACATTTCAAGAGGAAAAATCACGAATAAATCTGTTTTTTAAATTTGTTAAAAAGTTTTTATATGCATAAAAATTTTTGAAAAAAAATGTTATGCATAAATTTTTTTATCATTGCACTTGCTCTTTGAAATCTTTCAACTCGCATTTCAGCACAAAGAAAGATTTGAAAAAAATTGAAAAAATTTCTTGGAATGACCCTTAGAAGAGTCAGTCGTTCCTACAAATTCGAAAAAAGTTAAAAGTAACAAAAAATAAAAATTCACCTCGAAAAAGACAGTTTTTTGGTGCCATTGGAAAGTAAAACAGCGAGTTAGAAGACCGAAAAATTGACACCTAATTTTAATACCTCAAAAACCAACTTCCACTAATTACTTTCAAAATCCCAGCCAAGGGCAGGGCTTATGGGTGAGGTATGGAGATAAAAATTTGTCGCAGGAGTTTTAGACCAAAAGGACCAACTTTCACCCTGTCATTTGAAATTCAGTGCTGAGAGCCAAATCACCCCTATAAACCGGGTGGATTTCCTGGCCAAACTAAGAGTGCTACGAAAAAAATGCAAGCGATGAAAATTGTAGAGCTTAAAATTTTCTTTCCTCAATGAGTCATTAGTTTGTTTCTAGAGGGCTTAGTTTTCGGGATTTTTACAATCAAATTGATTTTTTTTTTTCATTTTCAAAACGAACACCTTCATCGTGAGGCACCCTGTATTTTATTTAATTTTTTCGATATTTCAAGCAATTTGAAGGTTGTGGAGCTGTTTTACAAACTTTCATATTTTTTTCTTTATTTATAAATTTTTCTAGACACAATTAAACTGGTTACTGTTTTATAATCAAATATAGAATGAGTACCTAGACCTACTGACTACAGATAAGGAACAATTTTCCATATCCGTAATATATTTCGAGGTTACTTTTTGGTTGAGAAGCTAAAATGTGGTTGGATAAAGTTTCAGACCATTTCGTTTCAGCATGATACGAAAATTAATTACAGAAAAATACACCTACGTAGGTATACCTAGTCTATGCCTAATTCGTATCATTTTTATTTATTATAAGCTTTACATTTTGCATCACTTGAAGGTAATTTCGGTGAGTATTAAGTGGTTTAATGATTTTTACCACGAAGCTCGCCGTAAAAGTTTTGAAATATCGCTCACGTTAACTGATATGTGTATATGTGTAGGTAAAAGGTATCACGAATTGAATCCAGTTAAATGCACCGCGATGAGAAAATTATATAACAAATTTCGTTACCAGTATTAGCCGAATTCGCCCCTATTAGAAAAGTTAATCTTGACATTTGCTAATTAAAATAATAAATTAGTGCTTTTTAATTTCGTTAATTGTAAAAGGGCGCTTGATCCGCGGCTTCAGCCATCATTTAGATAAGGCGAATGTACCGGCTACACGTACCTACATCACCCCTTTTATAAAACAGTTAAAATGGCAGATTAACAGGAAATATTAACTTTTCTTTACAATGTACTTATTCACGTTGACAATATAACTCAGATTTCTTTCTATGTAATTAGAATTACTCTGCTGCTCGCTTTCGGTTTAATTTTAAAGGATTATTTTTTTCGCGAATGAAAAATTTCCTAGTGTAAGGTTTTTTTTTCATGCCCGAGCCCGTTGAAAGGTATCTATAGAAATGCTCGGCAGTGGGGCGGGGGCTATAAGGAGAGCTTGGCGGTGAAACGAAAAAGATATCGAGGCTCGAAAACAGAATGGAAGCAATTTATTTGATGAGTTTCCTTTGTATCCGGATTGTAATTTTATTTACTTTTGCAAATAAAGAGCGAAAGAGAGAAAGAGAGTCGGACTAAAGCGAAAATTTACCCGTATCCGCGAGTTGTGTTTTTGTTTGAATTAATACATGACCGCGAAAAAGACTTACCTATATCGTTGCTATCGGGATAGAAATTTATTGTTCTGTTATATATACGTAATACGTACTACATATACACATTGTAGGTATACGTACAGGACGAGCTGGTATGATTAATGTTTCCCAAAAACCCCTTTCTGCTCGTACAGGTAAATTAATGTTAGCATTTTCATGGCGTCAATTTTTTCAACGCGCTTTCGAATTGATCGAGGGCAGTTTATACGTGTACGCCGATGCCAGCGTGTCCGACAGAGAGAAAAAATGAAGCCGTATCGCATTATATGTCGCCCAAATTAAACGAGTAATCAAAGATAAAGCTGGTACCGTGATTTATATGGCTTTTAAAGAATGTCTGTAAATGCTGGACGCGGATAGACCGAACCGAACGCTTCTAGCTTTCGGACCGAAATTACATTTTTATCTAACTTCCAATTACATATTAACACCATTCGATAAATTGGAAATTTACGTCGTCGTGCTAAAAGCGAAAAGAATTTATTAAAAGAGTCTGGGCCCAGGCGGTCGCAGAGCGCAGATCTGTCACATCAGCAGAGGTACTTTCCTTCCATACTTCCATGCTTCCATTTCCATCGCTTTCGCAGCCGCTCGAGAAAAAAAAAGATTATGAATCGTCTTTTTGATTTCGTCTCTTTCTAATTTTTTTCTTCTTTTCTTTTTATCATTCTTTAATATCGAAAATCGCATTTTTCTCCCCTTGTTGCATGTTTGACATTTCTTCCGTATACCTGAGACGACTCAAAAAGGATACTTGGCTGGGATGAATTTATTTTTACATTAAAGAATTTTACTCATTGTTGTGGGGTAGTTTTTTTATACGTTTGAAACGATATTACCGAATTTTTGAATTCCTTTCGAATATTCTTCGGTTCGCAGTCGAGATGAAAGCGAATTCTTCCAGTGGTTATGGTAAAGTTTATATAATTAAATATTATGTCGGATGATGGTAAACCCTTTTTTACTCGGTTTAAATTGTTATTGAAATTTTTTCAAAAATTTCGTTTTGTAATTCTTTTTGTAATAAATATTTAACGAAAAAATTGTTTGAAAAAAGCTCTCCGAGAAGGCAGAGGAATTATTTGAAGAAGAAAATGTTTGGAAATTGTTCGAATTATGTATAGTTAGGTACACTTGAAAGCCATAAATTTGGACGGTGATGTGTTATGTGGTGAGGAAAAGAAACGAAGGATGCGAGATAGATGGATGTTTATTTTCAACAAGTATGATAAAATTTTCCAGAAGATAATTATGCATCTCTTTCAAGTTTAGAGGGTCATTCTAAAATTCTCAGCACCTTTATTAATTCGTTTCAGAATTTCAACAGTCGAGAATGTATTTTGAATTATACTCGTTGAAGAGGACAAAAAATCTCTTGAAAAATTGTAAGAGTTTTGTGGAATAGAATTATGTACTTACTTACTTATTTATTCAAAGTGCATTAAAAATTGTTGAAAATGTGAAAAAAACTAGAAAAATCGTTCTAAAATATGACAAAAATTGACGAAAGACCATCGCAAAGTTGTTTGAATTTCAAAAAATCGGTGGATTGAAATTGACTGTCGAAATGTCGAAGCATAAGAGAAAGTGGTAGAAAAATTGATCAAATATTTAAGAAATTCCATTTTAAACGTCTTTTTATTGAATTTTTGCAGAATGGAAGCCTTACCATAATTTTCGATATTTTAACCCGTTGGTGCCCAGGAGAGAATAATTCCACTTAAATACACTCACTCTTAAAACAGAAAGGCATTTAGTGTAAAAATTTCAATTTTTTTCACCTGCATTTTTTTTTGTAATTGCAATTTTAAGAAGAAGATGGAAACTCTGAGTTTATAATTCTGATAGTTCAGGGCCTCAAATGACCAAAAATTTAAAATTTTCATACTTTCATAACATAAAAAACAAAATGAAGAAAATTCATCCGGGAAATCTGATTTCAAAATTTTTATACTTTGAACAACAAGTTTTAGGAAAACGATGTGATATTTCATTTGAAGGAAAATTTCCACCCTTACTTTTATTTTATCACAGAAATTGCCATTTTTTTAAAAACCAAGAATCAATCTTGAAAGCTGATTTCCTGTGCGAGTTTTCAGTTCAAATCAAAAATCCTCTTTCAATCTCTTCATTTTGTTTTCAATTTTATAGAAGTATAAAAATGTTTAATCTTGGGTCAATTTTTTCCAATTTATAGCAGATCTCACTCAGGAAAATGAAATTAGGTAATTTTGATTCGATCCTATTTTCTGTGTGAAACAAGTTTCATTGATTTGAGGTAAAATTTAAAAATGTATCATGTATCCTTTACTTCGTTTAAAAAATTTAATTTAAAATGACCCCGAGCGAAGCGAGGTCGAAAATTTTTAGATATTTTTCTCAAATTTTTCCAACATTTTCCAACTTTTTACTAATTTTCTCAACTTTTGTCCAATTTATCCAATTTTCCTAACTTTTTGTCAGTTTTAGAAATATTGGTGGGTCTGGTAGACCCTTCAGACTTCCGTTAAAGCCATCCCTGGTCTCATACGATTACAGTGATTTTTTATACTCGTACTATGTACACCATCTCAAGTAATTTTTCTCAATTTTCATATCATTTGATGAATTCATCGAGTTTTATGCCATTTTGAACAGTACTGAAAAATGTGTAACAATTTATATGATTTTTTTCGTTATTCCTACAACAATTTTTAGTCCTTTAAATTTTAATACTCCCGAGTAAAATTTCATAAATTTTAATCATCGACTTACTTACATTCCCTCGTGCTACATTTTTGCATCTTCATATTAAAAAAATTAAGCTCTAGAATTATTTTTTTAATTTTTCAAAAAATCTCAAAACTGCTCAAAGTACATCCCGATGCTTTACTAGGAATTAATAAAGAGCAAGTCTTTTTTACTTCGACTATTCTCAACGCGGAAAATTCTCAAGCCGGAGGAAAATTGTAATTGTACAGTTAAGCCGATTAATTAAAAATCATTTAAACGTAATTATTTTATAAAGTTTAACATCAGCGGTGATTCGAAACAAAAGGTGAAAAAAACTCATTTAAAAAAATCTGCAAAAATACGAAATTCAGGCGTCGAGTAGACCGTACCTACAGTACGCTCGCGACGAGAGAGAAACCTTAGAAAATATACGAATTTGCTTTCGTCCGCGTCCTCGAGTAATTTCCCATTTAAAATTCACTATGCTATTATACAGAAAGACGATGAGAGAGAAAAAAATTTCATTAAATTTTTAACAAGTGTATAGGTTCAGGTACACGAACTGAAATTTATCGATTTTTTCGTGTTGAATGAAGAAATGCGGAGAGAAGTTTAAACTCGTGAAAAATTATACCCTCTTTTTACACGATGTTGTTGAATCGTGTATAAAATGCAGCACCCACGTGCTCGCTGATTTAGCCATGTTTTAAGAGTAACGAATATAAGCTTTGAAAAAAAAAGATAATAATAGAAAGAGAAAGAGAAGTTTTACGTAAGTAAACTACGCGAAAACCTGGAACATCATTTTTGCATTTATTATAATCATTAACGAAAAACATCAGGAAAATCATGCCGTCAGTATTCTCGCTGTTTTGCGAAAGAAGAAGAAGAGGAAAAACGAGAGAAAAAACAAGCAGTCGAGAGGGAAAGTAAAACAGCGCGAAACAAAAACAAGTATATTTTCTTATAATCTGCGAGCTCTTTCGACCTTTTCAGATGATGGAACGGATTGAAAATTGTCCAAAGTACTCAGATACTTAGCAACTCGGTTTCGTGTCGAGTACTTTGAAACATTGTAAGTGTCCACTTGGCCGATGGTGGTTAGAATAAAAATTGATTTTCGTTTCGCCTTGAAACTCGTGCCCAGTTTATGGTTATACATCGGTGTACCTCTGTCTATATATCTAAAGTATATTATAAGAGGTTTAATTAAAAAATTTACAAATTTCCTAATACCGGATCGACCTCGATAAGGTAAATTGTACGTTTCGATGTCGAAAATTATATAAGAATTACGTGTCGTTTCGGAAAACCGAAAAGGTCGCCGGTGTCGTTTAAGTGAGAAAGTTGAAAGGTGCGTTGTACATTTTTTATGACATTTGCGTAGAATTTCGATAGTATACGGCTGGCCGGCCACTAGAATGCTTTAAAATCAACCGATATGAATTATAAATTAGCTTCGATTCTTTCCCAAATAACCCGTCATTAATTTTTCTCTTTCGAGTGTTTATCTAAATGAAATTATTTATCGTATTTCAAACGGGGCGGTGGAATGTCCAAATGAACTTTGACCAATATTCCTACGCTGTGCGAGTAGATATTGTAATGGACTGATGGGTTTGTATATTGATTTAGTGTCGTCTTTTCGTGTAATATGTAACGTGTGCTTTTTCAACTTTTGAATAATCTCGTAGAAAAATTAAATATTAATGTTTTTCGAAACGATGTAGGTGAAATTTTAATGGACGACTTTTTTAATCTATAAATTTTTGAATCGTATATCCACTTGTCCATAATTTACCTACATTTTCATAGTTTTTTCAGAAATGGATTCGAATGAGGAAATATTGAAAGTGGTGAAGAAATTTCAGAGAAAAGCATAAAGTAGATTTCGTTATTGAAAAGTTTTCGTGAAAATTTTCTAAAAAAGTTTATTTATGAGAAAAATAGTGTGTGGAATATTATGAAGATTTAGGTTAGATGCTCGAACCTACGAATCAAAAATCATTGAAGTGGAAAAAATGAATTTCAAACGTTTTACTGGCTAAATAGTCGAAGAATAAATTACTAAATGTAGAAACTGTAAAAATAAATCTTAGAATTTTCAAAATTTCAAATATTTTACTCATCAATTTTGTACCTATTTCTCTAATTTCATTCAATTTTTAATGATTAATTTTTATTTTTCATGATATTGAATTCTTTATACCTACGGAAAAGCAATAATTAGAACCAATTGTACCATTCTTTTTTAATTTTGCTCAAATTTTTGAGTCGCGAAATTGTGTTACCCTAGATGATTTACATATTGTAAAGTGGTTAAATATTGTAAAAAATCCTGCAATTTTCTCATCATCTAAATTGGTCAAAAAATCACGAAAATAAGGCTTCAAATGGCCAAAAATATCATAAAAATCATGAAAATTGTTGAATATGTGATAAAAGTTGTTGAAATTCCCATAAATATTGGTGAGAATATTGCAGAAATGGCCACAAAATCATACCTAACAACCGAATGTTGTTTAAACGTCAAAATATCGACAAAAACCTATAAACATTTTATAAAAATGTTTCGAAAGTCATGAAAATTGTCCGTAAAAATTCTTCATTTTCCAAAAAATAAATTAAAAAAATATATACAAATGTTTCAAACGCTGTAAAATTGTTAATTATGATTAAATCGGTCAAAAAATCCTGAAAATCGATGAAAATATTTTCAAGTGTTCAAAAATTTCATAGAATTCAACCCAAATATTCGTATCATGAAAGTTGTTGGAAATTTGGTGAAAATCATTGAAATTAAAATAAAATTGTTAAAAATCTTGTAAAAATATTTAAAATTTTTTACAAAAACTATTTAAAATATGAAAAAAACTACTGATAGAAATTGTTAAATACTTATTTCAAAAAAATGGCCATGAAATCATGAAAACTGTGAAAAATCTCGTAAAATTTGTTAAACTTCCATAAAAATCGTTTGAAATATGAAAAAACTGATCAAACATTTTATGTATCATGAAAATAATTTAAGATGTTTCTGTATTTAGGTACCTACCTAATCGCCAAATTTTCACAAAAGTCAATAAAACTACGTATTGTAAAAAATGTCAAAAAACCATTAAATCAGTCGAAAATATCATAAAAACTGCTAGAATTTTCACAATATTTCCCAAAATTTTCATGTTCTTTTTTACCATTTTTCTGTTATTTTCAATGATTTTTATGAAAATTTGCGAATATTGCAACTTTTTATATAGCTTTTTATCCAGTTTTACATTTTTTAATGATTTTAGGAATATTTTCACAATTTTTACAAGATTTTTTAAAACCTTTTTAACGAATTTTTTACTAATTTTTATGGAAATTAAAAAAATGTTGACGGAATTTTCGACAGTTTTCATGATCTTTTGACCGTTCTAACAATGTTTTAAATGATTTTCGTGGAAATATCAATCATTTTAACGACATTTTCGACAGTTTTAAAGATTTTTTGACAGTTTGTACTATAGTTTTAGAGATGTTTTGTGAAAATTTTGACAATTTCAACACAATTTTTGACGACTTATATGATCATTTAGCCATTTTTATTATAATTTTAATGATTCTTATGTTAATCTCAGCAATTTTACAATTTTTGTTTATTAACTAAAACTTTTTTGACCACTTTTACGATATTTTTACCTACTTTTATGAGAATTTTAATAATTTTCTCACGATTTTCAACAATTTTCATGTTTTTTTTGACTATTTTGACAATATCTTTTATAATTTTTAACGTTTCAAAATTTTTTTCTTGAATTTTAAAATCAATCTAACAATTTTTCATACGGTTACCTACTCGATACAAAAATATATATCACTAAAATGTAAATTTTATTGCCAATTAATGCTCACAACTCGTGACGAAGGCCAATCTCATGCTAACAATGGAAAAAATTCCCATCACGAGTATATCTACGTACCCAATATCAAGTTGATTTAAATTTTCTTCAACCAGCCATCTCCTTTATGAAAAAAATTCGAAATTTCAACACGTTTAATTTCTCGAACAAACTCGAGATTAATGAAGACGAAATTTGCTTTCGTGCTCGCGCAATATTTACAATTTTTTGAGTAATGGACTCGACGGTGGGTTAAAAAGTTCACGGTTATAGATGGCCGAAAAATTGACGTTTTGGATCTGTGCCGAGGATTATTAGTCGTATAAAAAATGTTAACTCGACAGCAACAATGCTATTGTTAGAGATAAGCACTTAATTTATCAAGAAATACCGACCTAAAGTGCCGAGTATAACTTACGTAAGTGCGTTTTGTTACTGCTAAACAGTTTTAATGAGTACAAATGAGTGATCGACGGCTGAAAAAACAAAGCCTAACGATGATGCGACAATGTATCGTGTGCAGAGATGGATTTTTCTACGAAATAAGCCAATTCGTGCGTATAGACGACAAAATGGTGTATTAATTTTGTTCTTCATTTGTCGACGATGCGGATATGAGATGACGTGGACGTTGGAATTTATTTTTTTGGCGAGTGTTTTTATAATAGGGCAAATTTGTTGGGTAAGTTGAGGAGTTATTGGCGGTTTGGGTAGCATAATATGTCCGTCGAATGGTTTATTCGTTTTAAAATTATGGATACGTCGGTTTGTTCCTGGAAAGATGACACGAGATGTTTCAAAATTGAGAAGAGAAAGGTCGAGTGGTTGAAAATATTTCGTCAGGTGTATTTAGGTTCTTTTATTCGGGTCTGCGACCTCTTAATAGAGTATTGATGCGAATGGTACTTATTTTAAGGAATCTACAATACATGTTGTTAATTTGATGACACAAATTGGAGGAAAAAATCTTATATTGTGTGTTCGCAACGTTGAAAATGCATCCCTGCTCTGCCCCTATCCACTTTTATAAACTTCTCACGGTCAAAGACATCCACTTATCCCAATTAAGAATTCAGAAAAAACGTATTAGAAAAAAGAAGAGAAAAGCGCATCGAGAACTTTACGTTCTTTTGAAAAAGCAAGAAAACAGTATCTCTAACAATGAGTATGGCTGAAACACACGACTGGTTGATTATGTGGGATTTTTTTATCACATTTCCTCGTTCTAATTATACGCGTTTACAAATGATAGAATAATTCGATAATACGGTACTCGTAAAAGTTGTACGAGTACCTAGAATTTTACTACGCAGCATCTCTTGAAATTATATGAAAAGAGCAAGGCGAATAAGATGTCGAGGGGTTACGAAGGGTGCAATATGCTTCGGTAAAATGGTACAATTATTCGAATTTTGTTCTAATAACCCGTTTTATCTGTACTCGTGCTTTTTTTTCTCCTTCGCCAAAGATTCGTTTTCGTTGTGCTTAAATCGGTTATAAAAGTTGAGTGCGTTGCGGGAGTAACGACGCAGAGTACACTTGACTCGCGAATTTCGTTTCTCTTTTTAATGTTGGGGTGTGTTTTTTTCCTGACGTTTTTATTATAGTATACGTAGGTACATAATTTTAAGAAAAATTTATAATCAGCGAGGAAAATTTTCAATTTGAATTAATCCTCGGCTCTTGGGAATGTTTAAAAATGTTAAAAAGCTGCGAAACGTTTTGCATGGCGTAAGATAAGGTCGTGGGATTGTGTCAGTTGGCCCTGTGCATGGTGTGTAGTCTATACAACGCCAGCGCATTCGCTTAAATAAATAACTGGCAGTGGCAATGGCACGGTGGTCATTGATGTGTGTGGATGTATAGTTGTATGTGCCTTATTATGACACGTGTTGGTACCACCACTTCTTGTTTCTTTTGTTGATGACACTCACCCCTTTGATAATTAAATAGTTTTCATTTTGTCATTCGTTCGTTTGTTCGTGTGCAAATATTAATCGCTGCTATAGCGACCCCCTGCTCAAGTCCGCACTGTCCGATGACATTTCGATTTTTTGCATCAACTGTGGAATTTTTTTACCACGAAGGAGCTGAAAATATTGCGGTGTAAATCAGCTACACTTGACGCGAATACTTGCTTGTTTTTGTAGTGTTAGGATTTGGCGTGGAAAGTTTTTCACGGAGTCGAGGAGTACTTAGTACGAATATTTTGATTATTATTAAAAGGTTGAATAGCTTAACCATCGAATATACGTCTTAATTACGAAACTGTAAGGGATTTGATGTTAATATTGTTTTTTATTACCTCATTTATCAGCGTATTAAGGGACGCCAACGTATAAATATCAGATTTACGATTATTACGAGTTAGAGGCGCCAAGTAATAGAAAAAATTCCATGTTGAGGGTGCACACGACAATCAGCAGAGCCGAATTTACCCCTAGAACTTTGAAAAAGTAGAAAGTCGTGGGATTAAAATGAGGCAAATAGAAGTACAACTGATTTTTCAGTATACTTCAAGGCTCTGTATACGTAACTTTGTTTTTCGATTTGAATACCTATGTCTAATGACTGTGAAGGTCATTCTGAAAATTTGAGTATCACGAAAATCGGTCACGAATTTGTGTTACCCCAATAACTTTTTGAACTTGGAAAAAAATTGATTGTTTAGACTTATTTTAAATTATAAAAAAATTGAAAAATTGAAAAAAATGTATTTTTGCTCGAACTGACTTTTTGAATTTGAGAATAATGAAATTTTTTTTGAACTGACTTTTTATGTTTGAAAAAAATTGAAAAAATTAACTTTTTAAACTGACTGTTTGAATTTGGAAAAAATGAAAAAATTGACTTTTTTGACTTATTTTAAACTATAAAAAAATTGAAAAATTGAAAAAAATGTATTTTTTGACTCACTTTTTGAACTTGAGAAAAATTGAATTTTCAGACTGACTTTTTGTGCTTGAAAATGATGAAAAAATTTATTTTTTAACCTGGCGGACTGAATTTGAAAAAAATTAAAAAATGACTTTTTGGACTTGAAAAAGTCTGAAACATTCCATTTGAATTTGGAAAATGTCAGTAATTTTCTTGAGCCAGATGACATATAGTCATTTAGGTAACACGTAAAGCACTCAATGGAATCTAAAACCGACTTGGAAGGTCAAAAAACACGGATTTGACATGAATACGTAGTATGATGGGAGGGAGGGGTCATCCGGAAAATTTGAGCTTCACGAAAAATGGTCACGAATTTGTATTACCCGGATGACTGTTTAGATTTGGAGTAAAATTGACTTTTTAGACTAAAAAAAATTTCAGGCATTTTAATTTTTTGAAAAATTGACTTTTTAAAAAGTCCAAAATGTCAGAATTTTTGAAAGTTTTTTCAAGTGAAAAAAGTCAATTGGGAAGCACTATGCAGTTGTACTAATGCCGATGACCAGTTGGAGCTGTTCAGTATTGACTCAATTCTAACAAAATACGTTTTGAAAAATTGTGCTACAGAAATGATGTTTTGAAGTTTTATGTGAAAACTATGCTTCCAATGAAAAAATTTCCAATAATCAATATTACGGAGGAAAAAATTTGCAGCATGGAGCAGTCACTACAGCAGTTACATTTTTTCCGCCAAATCTGCCACCCCTTGAATTAATTAAATTAGTGGCGTATTTAGGGGATTTTCAATGGATCTGGACACTCTTGACATGTTCCAAATACAGTTAGAAATTGTTAGTAGCTTTGGTTGGCATTTTTAGTTATTCTGCCCCCCCCCCCCCCCC